>QZWU01000053.1:0-55205 GCA_004114255.1 Acaulopage tetraceros
AACAAGTGTCTTCCAAATGCAAAAAGTCCTCCAATGATGGCAACAGATGGCATGAAATTGTAAAGAGAGTCGGGTGTCTACAGGTACCCTCACCACATTCTTTTACCATCCATGCGTTCCACCCTCATTTTACCGTGCAGTGCTACTTGATCTGTAAGAAATTCTTTTTGTGATGAGAATTGCACAAGCATACAGCCACCCAACATTTAATATGAAACGACCAATCGCCCTTGGAATCATCCTCACGTGTGTCCTGCTCCTCCTAGTTTATAGATGGATAACATCATCATCACCTCCACCTGTTCAGAGTCCAGCAGAATCATCCTCTGTTCAAACTCCGATACCACCACAGCCTTCCAAAACACCCCATCTCGCCCTCGTTCCCAAGAAACTTGCCATAATATTCCTCCTCAATAGCAACAATCCACAAAGAAAGACATTGTTCAAATTAGCCGCACGCACATGGATACACAACACAGCTCACTTGAACGTATCATTTATCCTACCGCTCGTCAAGGACGTGGCCCATGCACCTGCTCCATTCATCAAATTACCCGTCAACAATTACAATTCAAGCGATCCAAATGCCTCAGTGTTGTTGTCAGCTGCCGATCGATTGGTTACAGAGTATTCAGATAGTTTTGATTGGGTCATGCGTGTAACAGAGTCCACATTCGTGCGTGTTGAACGACTGTTGGATACGCTAAGCAAGATTGATTTGGATAGTGAGCAACCTTGGTTGATTGGTCATGCAGAGGGCATTGCAGCACCTGCACAAGTTGACAAAACACTCTACAAGCAACCTTCGTGTAAAGTGGAATCTGGGTACCTCATGTCCAAAGGATTATTGAAACAGATACGATCACCCTGCAGTAGTATGGATACAGTTTCAAAGAGCCCTGATGGAAGATTATTTGAATGTATGAGAAAGAATTTACCAGAGTCTTTTGTGGGATGTACTTCATTTACTCACCATGCAAGATGGACAAGGTTCCTATCACCTCTGACTACTGTGGATTGGAGTAATATTGATGATGCTTGGTATATAGTAAAGAATCAAGATACATTACATGGTGGTAGTTTTGGTCATGCTCTTACTCTTGGTGGAGTCAACAAGGACATGTATGTTAAATTAGAGAATCTGTATGGTGTCAATGGTAAGCTCAAAGATGTATCTGGAATTCCTGGTAGACAAATTATTAATTAAACTCCATTTTTATAGTATTCATGTACCCAGTGCAATCTATCTTTTGTAGTGACTGTAGTCAGTGTTCCATTGACACTAAACTGCATTTCATCCTCAACTCCACATCCAACCATCACAGCACCATCTAAATCACCAGCCATGACACTATTTTCATCCACTAATAAACTGGTTGGCTGTGTCATGATTTGTTCCCATTGACTACTTGTTGTGATTTGAACAAATTCTGTCCATGTCGACCTCATTTCTACACTTCTACAACCTTCGTATCCCACGGGTACAAAGTACCTCAGACATTCTGCAAACTGAGTTTCAGGTAATCCGACTTGTAGGGCAGCACTGCATTCCTTCAAATGAGGTGCAATATGTTTCATCAATCCATTAGACAGAATCATTCCAGGAGCATGATTGCAGCGTGCAAGTGGATGCCAAAGTGCTGTTGGCATGGGCACACCCAGTGCAAGTGATTCAGTGGCATTCAATTTGCTCAGACCAGATACAATTTTGTCCAATACAGGATAAGTGGCGTCTGCAAGTACCACAAACCATTCTGCAGACTCATTCATCTTGAAAACGGTAGACAGAGCATCAAAGAACTGGTGAGAAGTGTCTTGAAGGGCAACTGAAGCGTCCAGTTGCTGTAAGGGTATAAAATGCATACCTTGTGGAATAGACGTGTGGGAAGTGAAGGGTTCAGAGGCAATGTACGTGTGAGCATCGTGTTGAATTGCAGTTTCTAGCCATGTACGTTGGATGGTGGTGGCTATGGAACTAAACGTTTTAGGAGAGGTGAGCAACAGTATGGCAATATTGGAAGCGGAGTAGGGTACAGGTGATGAGACGGACTTGATTGACTCGTGATGTGGGTGTGGTACGTCTGTTACAATGGACTCTTGTGGGGGTGATGGTCGTGGATACAGTAACCATAATAGTACCAGGATAACAATTATGATAATGTAGGAGGATCTGGATTGCATCATGAATTTTTTTTGAGAATGATTCCAAGGACGATTGTGAGCAATTTGAAGAATGGTGTACGCGTAGCAACACAAAATACACCTGGGCATTTCTGTGCTGTTGGTGTCTACGCAGAGGCAGGATCACGATTTGAAACGAGTGAATCGCAGGGAGTTGCTCATGCATTAGATCAATTAGCCTTCAAAGCATGTCGATTTTATCCCTCATGTTTTTGATGGATGTGTAGAAAACGCGTCAGTATTCAATGGATGAGATGATGGCTACATTGGAACAGTTGGGCGGTAACATTTCATCTTCAAGTACGCGTGAAGCCCTCATGTACCAAGCAGGCGTGTTTTACCACCATGTTCCATTGGCTATGCGTGTGATCGCATCTACTGTTATTGAGCCTATTTTTGATGAGATGGACCATGTAGCGGATTCCATACATTATGAGAATGCTCAATTAGAAAGCAAACCAGAGACACTTGTGCCTGAATTACTGCATCAAGTGGCATGGAGGGAGAATGGATTGGGCAATTCTTCACTGTGTACGATGGAAGCATTGAATCGGTTGAGTATGGACAAGATTAAGAGGTATCATGATACCATGTACTCACCTTCAAGGTTGGTGGTGGCCGGTGCAGGTGTGGAACATGAGGAATTGATGGGATTGGCAGAGGAGTACTTTGGACATCTCAGTAGGGGCACAGATCGCAAAACAGAGCAATCTACTTATACGGGAGGTCATATGATGATGGAAGATGGCAATCAAGAGTTTACGCACGTTCATATGGGGTTTAGGGGACTTGGAATTCAAGCAGACAACCTCTATGCACTTGCCACACTTCAATTGTTGTTGGGTGGTGGAGGATCCTTCTCATCAGGAGGCCCAGGCAAAGGCATGTACTCGAGGATTTATACGCGTGTTTTGAATCGACATTGGTGGGTAGAGCAGTGCAATGCCTTTAATTTTGTGTATTCTGATGATGGATTGTTTGGATTGGCCAGTGCCTGTCGACCAGAGTACGCCTCAAGGCTCATTCAAGTCATGTGTGAAGAGTTGAGCAGCGTTTGTGAGTTTGGTGCAGTTACGCCTGTGGAACTGTCTCGTGCCAAGAATCAACTCAAGAGTTCCTTGATGATGAATTTAGAGTCACGAATGGTACAGTTGGAGGATATTGGAAGGCAAGTTCAAGTGCTGGGTAAACACGTTCCAGTAGATGAAATGTGTGAGAGAATTGATGCAGTGGATGAGAGACAGTTGGTGGAGATTGCAAGACAAGTGCTGCAAAGTAAGCAATTTGAACCATCCATTGTGAGCTATGGACCCTTGCATGCCCTCGGAAATGTGGAAAGGACTCTTAAAAAGCATGGTTTCATTTAAGTCTTTCTGATATGTAAACGTTCTGCAAAGGGTGTGCCATGTTCATTCCAAAGGCGTTGTTGACGCTTCAAAATGACGACTTCATCTACAATCTTGTGGAAAACGTGTTCAGTCTCTGGGTCGAGGGAGGGAGCAGCCAACACAATATGAGCATGAGGGGCATGCTTTCTGAGGATGGAGACGGTGGCACGGACACGTCTTCCATACAGAATGCCATCAGTGACAAGCAAGATGGTTTGACAAGTATCAATCGAGTCCAATGGCTTGGTCAAAGCATCGACAGCTTCTGGAAGGTCGGCAAACTCTTTGAGAAGATTCTCACGCTCTTGGGTGATGACTTGGTCGAGGGTGGAGGATGGTTCATCGATACCTCTACACTTTGGTCAAAGGGAGCGGGAGTCAAGGAAACTTGCGCGATAATCTCTTCGTGCTTGACGGTTTCAGAACCAACGATTACTGCAATCTCAATATCAGAATAGGGTTCAAAGTGGACACTTTTGGTGGGAAGCCAGATGAGAGGAAGATGTAAATCTTGACTGACTAATTGTGCCAAAGGGTGGCCTTCCAATGTACAAGTGATGATTACTAGGAGGAGTGAGGTGGAGGAGAGGGAAAAGGTGTGCCTGCGTTTGCTGCATCACGGAAATGAGCCAATTCCTCTGCAAGAAAGTGAACTTGATTAGTGTTGGTTGCTTGAAATTCCAAAGTCATGAGAAAAAAAGCTTTTAGTGGGACCACATGTGCCTTGTGCACATTGAGAGAAAGTTTACTGTAAATAGTGAGAGGCTTCCAACAGTCCAATTGGGGGGGAGGCATGAGCTACAATTAAATCGCTCTTGCTCATTTCTTGGCTTCCTTTTCCTTTTTTAGCGTACAGATGATCTTAAAGTTATCCAATGACGTGATTACCCTACATCCATCAGTCAAAATGCATGGACTGCAAACGTACTGGATCACTTTGACTGAACATGTCTTGTTCATAGGAACTTTCCTTTTTGTATCCATCCATTTGTCCTCACTCCATTCGTACCTGCTAGGAATTTCACTGGATGGAATCATGACATTGAACGATTTGTTCACCAACAAAGCAATATGATCAGAGGACTGTGTAACGATTTCACCTTCTATATACGCGTCAACAAATGGCAACAATTAACTTACCAAGACGATCTTCAACTTGAGGTTTCCACACCAGGAAGCGTGCTCGTGCCCATACATGTGTATAGGGTGAATCGAATCGAATTTTAAAACTTGTTCCTTCCAGTTGGACTGTATTGTAAGCTGTAATGATGCCACCCACGTCAGTATTGAATCTAATACACGTGATGACGCGTCAGATGAGGGGGGGGATGTACTTGAAGCATAAACCATCAAGGAATTCAAAAGCACCGCGAAGAGGTTGTTGAGAAAAGTGAGGGGCAAGGAGCATCTTGAACCGACTGGTTATTATGCGCATACCGGTCTTGGAAGTTGCTTCGTTTTTAAGGCGTTTGCTGGGTACTGTTGTGAGGGAGTCTCCTGCAGATGTACGGCGTTTGGACATTTTTTTAGGGGATGATGAAAAGATGACGAGAAACGCTGTCTGAAGGATGAGACAAGGTTTATACATATGATTTGTTGCAAAAGGAGAGAGAGAGAGAGAGAGAGAGAGAGAGAGAGAAGAAGGAGCTGAGAGGGTGACGTTCTAGTCCAAAGGGGTGAACACAATACTGCTCATTGCAATCGAAATTCAGTTTTGAAGGAATCCCTCAGCCACTAGCCGATTCCTCAACTCCATCCACTAGTGTACAAGTCCTCAGATAGAGCGTAGAGCGTGATTGCTGAGGTGTTGATGGTTCATGTGCTGAGATGATGTTGACAAATTTCAAAGATCGCCCTCTTTTCACCTAGTCGTATAGCCGATTCCGATGGGTAACTTGTCCCCCTTTGCATAGCAACAATCACATGCATCCAATGCAGCCATGCACACATCCATCTCAGCATATCCAGATTGTTTGATTAGATGGACATGGTTCCAATTGGGATTGCACAGGATTCCCCTTCCATCCATCCATCATGATGAACCTCAAATCTACGCGCACCTACATTGTTGAATCACACTCTCGAATCACCAACCTGGAATTAGCACTTGTTCATTCCACCATCTCACTGTCAATTCTACACGCCATCGCGATTGTTCCCTGGAATCTCTTTCCTCCCCCTCCCCTTTTCTCTCACACAGTACACTAACCACCGCCACCACCCTTAGGTATTAGTCGTGATTCTCGCCACAAACGTTCGCACACTGGTGCCAAGCGTGCATTCTACCGCAAGAAGCGCAAGTTCGAACTCGGTCGTCAACCAGCTGGCACCAAGCTCGGTCAAAAGCGCGTCCATTTGGTCCGTGTCCGTGGTGGTAACACCAAATTCCGTGCTATGCGTCTTGACACTGGTAACTTCTCATGGGGTTCTGAAGCCATTACCCGCAAGACCAGAATTGTCGCTGTCGTCTACAACGCCAGTAACAACGAATTGGTGAGAACCAACACTCTTGTCAAGAGTGCCGTCGTTCAAATTGATGCCACCCCATTCAAGCAATGGTATGAAGCTCACTATGGTATTACCATTGGTAAAAAGTCCAAGAAGAAGAACGATGATGGAGAAGAAGAGGCCGTCAAGGTTGACCAAAAGCGCTCCACTCACTGCCAAAAGAAGGTTGACTCTCGCCAAAAGGATGCCGCTGTTGAATCCCCATTGGAAGATCAATTCAATGCTGGTCGTCTTTACGCTGCCATCTCCTCTCGCCCAGGTCAATCTGGACGTTGTGATGGATACATTTTGGAAGGCAAGGAACTCGAATTCTACCTCAGAAAGATGAAGACCCGTAAATAAGCAGGGATTAAAGTTGTGCTTCCATCAAAGATTTGTTTTTTGTTTACAGGAAAATGCATCGACCACCACCACGCTTCAACTTGGATGGTAGTGTTGCCAAGAATACAGCTGAACAAGGACTGCCCGTACGCCCTTTCCTTATCCACATTGACCTCGGTTGTAGATTACTGCAGTTGCTCAGGCTTATCATGTGCCTACTACTACTGTTTCACAGCCTCAAGGTAAATGGTCAGTGGCAGCTGACACTCTCATGCCCCTACCACCCTCCCAGGAACCTCCATCAGAATTCGTGCTTGTAAACACGTCTATCCAACACAGTGTCTGCTTTGCCTTGTGCACTTTGGACCAAAACGAGTATACCGTCATTCTGGACGCGTCTGTACTCCCAGAACCACTCGCTTCAGGCACCAGCATCATCCTACATCATCCTTATGCTCAATTGAAGAGTGACAGTCAAACATTTATTATACCACAAAGCACTGTTGTGTTCAACAAGTGACGTCACACTTTTTTTTCATCATGCAGCGTAATTCCATCCACCTTGAGATTTTAATGTAAATAGACAATTCCGAGTACGAACTCATTGATAAAATCGCACCATCCTTCAATCGACCATTCCAGGGTTCAGGTAAGTTCGATCACCCCCTCCCAATCAGCTTCATCATCTTAGGCCAGAATTCTGAAGAACGATCTCATCCGCATCACTTTTTCACCTGTGCTTTGTACTCATCGTTTCTAGTACATCAGCAGCAGATAAATCCAATCCACTAGATTCCCCACACAAAGAATACCCTCCTTTTGCAAAACGTCCTTCATCTGCCCTTTCAAGCGACAGTCATCGCACCCCTCGTTCTCGCAACCGCTCTTACTCTGAAGATCAGTCTCCCCTTAAAGATTTCCGTATTGCAGATGAAACTATGCCATCGTACCTTGCTAAAGAATTCCGCAATCGCGTCCAATTGTTGGATGAAACTGTATTGCTCTCTTCAGGTGATGAAGATGAGCTTGTGATGGATAGCATGCGTGTTGAGGATGCAGACGCGTCTTTTTTACCAACTTCTCAACGGTCTTACTCGCCTCCTCACATTTCCAATCAAGAATTAGGTTCAGCATTTGCTCAAACTCTTGCATTACTTGCTGGATCGGATTCTTCTTCAGATGATAGTGATTCAGACACATCTATTCTGTTCAGCCGTCAATTCCCACCTGCAAAACATCATGTGGAAGAAGAGTCGTTGAATGATATTCAAATTCCCCTTGTGGATCGTGACATGATGGAGTCCCCCGTGTCTGACTTGGAAGATTATGTCAAAGTGGAGGAAAATGATACTGTTTCAAAGGAAATGTTGGATGAATTCGACTTTTCCAATCAAGAGAAACTTTTATTGGCGGTTGAAGCAGCCTCTGCCAAGATGGAAGCGAGTATTGCAGCATTTGAGCAAGAACAATTCAACAATACTCAAGTGCCCAGCATTAAGAATCTTGTGGTGATTCTTGCAGGACATTCCATTAGTGAAAAGACACGTACTGCCATCCTTCGTGGTCTTGCCAATGCTATCGCCTTGGATGCTCAGCGTGCTAGGGAAAAGAATCTTGCTACTGACTTTGTTTTGGTGGATTCTACGGGTGAAATCCAAGTACAACCAGAGACCAATGGACTCAAATTGATCGATCTTACCAACCAGGCCTCCACTACAGACGTTGATGCTGATGTATGTATCTACAGTTTTACTGCACAAGTAACTGAGCGTGATTTGGATGCTGCCAAAGTGTACTCTACTCGTTATCCATTGTATCCAATTGTGGAATCGGATAGTATGGAAAATTATCTCATTGCAAAGAAGAACATTACGCAAGGATTACGCACGAGGAATGTGGACAATTACTTGTTTATCCCTGGTGCAGAGCCAAGTGGCGATCAATTGTCTTCCATGGACGCCAAAGGTCTCAAGAATTACTTGATTGCAGCCAAGGAAAGAAGCATTAAAATCAAATCACAAAAGACCACGTTTAAAATGGCACTTTTGTGGCTCATTCTCTTGGTGGTCATGGCATGTGGAGCACTTGGCTATTGGTACTTGAAGGCATCTACCAAGGACGTTGTGACAGAGCCCATCCTCACTCAACCTCCTTTACCACGAGCACCTCCTCCACACGCATCTCCCCTACCACAAGTCAAACGAGAAAAGATTGTCTTACCATCACCACCACCACCACGGCCTGTACAACCAGTTGAACCTCCACCAACCCCACCTGCCTCATCCAACACACCTCGCCTTTCCTTCAAGGATCGCCTTGTACATATGCTCAACAACATTGAAGCCAGAAGTCATCTCATCAGTTCTTATAGCCAACTTTTTCCCTCCATTCAACGTGGCAGTAGAGCACCTGCACTCCGTCAAGCATTAGCATCCAACATTCCTCAATTGCAAGGAATTGATCCTGCAGTTGTAGATTCATCGTCATCAGTCAATGTCTATGTGGATTCAGCCATTGAACTCGTCTCCCAATCCTTGGAAGTAGTCTATGCAGCCACCGTGTACACATTTGTTAGTGCCTATATCGTAGTGGATGAATTGAAAGAAGTGGTGGTTGAAGTGGTTCAGGATGCCTATGAATACTCTGAACCAACCCTTCGACCAGCCCTTGAAGAAATCTTGATTGCACGAAAATGGTTGAGGACTACATTGTGGGATGCGATGGATTCAACCAGGCAGTGGATCAAGGCCAAATTGTAAGTGTTTTTAGTAAAATCTCTTTCTTTTCATGGATATTCCAGAAATTATCAATCTTGATGGAGTTGAATTTGATGACAAGGATCTAGACGATGCTCACCTCTTGGCCCAGTATGAAGCACTCTTACAGTCTACTACGACGGCAAATCCAGTACCACCTCCACCGCCACCAAAGGAGGTTGCGATTGATCCATTGATTGAATTACTTGACTCACCTCCTCCTCCACCACCTGAACTGGACCATGATACCATCCGCCTCCTACAGACTCGTATTGATGAATACAAACTAGCTGCAATAGTAGCAAAACGTGGTGGTAATATGGAGTCAGCCAGAACAGCATTGAGTATCGTCAAGGCATGCCAGTCCAACCTTGTGTTGGCTCAACAAGGCCTTCCATTAGATACGGCTGTGCCTCCACTTCCACCACCTCCACCAGAAGCGACAGTATCAGCACCTCTGGTCACTGCACCACAGTCCTCCACTCCTCCTACAATTGTGGATCCACTTCCATTTATTCCCAATGTTGCTGCACTGTTGACCCAACTAAAGCATCAAGTAGAGACGTGCAAGACTCTTGCCTCCAAATTCCATCAAATGGGCAATAAGGAACAAGCACTTGTTTACCACAAATTAAAGAAAGCCTTTCAACAAAATGTGGATCAAATGGACAAGGCCAGCACCCTCCCACCCTTTGCATTCCGACCAGTAGAGTGGTCACTGGTACATGAAAATATGGACCTGTCCTTGAATGACTTGGAGCTCACAATTACTCGTATTTGGGGTATCGGACAGGTGACGGATGTTTGGATGTCATGGGAATGTATGGACAAGTCTGGAAATACACCAGTAGTATCACAACAATTGGAACCACAGTTGGATTATTTGATCAAAGTGCCTATCAAGAGGGATAAACCACTTGTACGGTTGTTTGAAAGGAAAAAGGTGGCGTTTGAAGTGTTCAAATATCGTGGTTGGTTACGTGGTTCTGAATCATTGGGAAAAGTACAGGTGGCGTTGTTGCCCTTGTTGAAGCAATGTGAGTTACAAGCGAATGTGGAAGTATTGCATCCGACTAGTAGAAAGCCCACTGGGATTCATGTGCAAGTTGGATTGAGATTAAGGCGACCACTCGTTCAGCAGGAAGTCCAGACGACGAAAGAGCAGTGGGCTTACCTCGGTGCAGGGGAGGCCACGACGGCGGTAGTCACAGTGCACGAAAAGCCTGCAGTACCTCAACAGATCACAGTGTCCACAAAACCCACCCCCATCACAGTGTCCACAGCTCCTCCTCCCACCACAACATCTCAATCCGCCACAGTGGATCTGCTCTTACAAGAGTCCACCAGCTTGGATTACTTGGCTTCCTCTCTACTCCTTGAACAAGAACAGCAACGACTCTCCCTGCTCCTATCCAAATCTCCATCCAATTCTGAACTTGCAGATCGTTTACAATCCATTGAATTCAAACTACAACTCCTCATCCTCCAAGTCCAATCAGGGGAACTCACCATGCAAGATTACCTCACTCAATTAGAAGCCTCCATCAAAGCCAACAAACAATTAGCCATCAAATGTAAACAAGCCAACCTCCTTGATCAAGCAAGAGAAGCCCTCAGACGTGCTAAAACCATGGAACAGGAAGTCCACGAAGTCACTCAGTAATTTACTTGAGGAGTGAACTAGTAAATCTCTGCTTTGCAGCCTGATACGCTTCCACCAATGTCTGTTCAGCCAATGCAACTTCAGCACTATCATGGCCCCTCTTACTAACCCTTGCCACAATTTGCGTAGGATCAACTTCAAGCACAATCCCTTGATCAATCGTTTCATCCAATGCAAGAATAGCCAAATCATAATTCTCTTGCAATGTACGTTTTTCCAATTGATGCTTCATAAGGGTTGCTAGTGCATCTGTAAACGCGTTCATAACAGCCGCAATCATCCATTCATTCTCTTGATCCGTACCAACAAAGTACACTGTCACATCACCTGAGGTCCTATAGCAAACAACATGTCCTTCATAAAGCATGATTTCATTATTTGATTTGCGTGTTTTTTCATACAAGTTCTTTTCAAATGTTTTTTGATCTTTTGTGGATTTGTAATCAGAGTGTTTGTAGTGCTTGGAGAGGAGGCGATTGCCCTCTGAATCAAGAATGATGACGGCCTTGATTGTGTAAAGCGTGAGATTGTGCATCTTTTTTTTGTGTGTGTCTGTGATTGAAAATGAATTTGGCAACCAAATCATCATCAGATGTGCGAAAGAGGAGGGCGAGGGAGAGTGGGAGTGAGAGTGAACAGTCTGAGCATAGGCGGTATCGTGATTTACTTGTGTTTGAAGAGAGGCTTAAGTGGAACGCTTCCAGACTTGCAAAACGTCAATGGATGCTTCAGGTATTGATGGGATGTATTGTGATGATGGGTGGGATGGTGGGATGGTTTGTGAGGGATCAGGAGGCTGTCCTTGTTGGTGTGGCGCTGTTTGTTGCGGTCGTGTGTGGGTTGCTGTACACAAGTGAACCATATCAACAGTCTAGCAAATATGTGGGAAGGGTGAACAGAGCACTTGCTGCTTATCATCTCAAGTTATCAGATGCGGGGGACAGGCTATTGTTCCATAGAAACATTCCACGCATGCTACAGAGTAAATACGCAGAGTACAAGTTATTTTATCAAAAAAGAAAGTCAGTTTAATGTGCTTTGATCATGTGGTACAAGAGAGTGTTGAAGGGAAAAGGTTTACCTTGTTGCTGCGCCTTGCGGATGATCCAGCCATTGATGGCTTCCACCTCAGTTGGTCTGTGGTGCAGTACATCCATCCACATGCTATTCTTGTTGGTAAAAGTGTCGCTACAAATGGCAGTGATGTGCTCTTTCAACTGATCGCAGTCTAGTGAGAGGATGGAGGCAGTTTCTTTGATGATGAGATCAAGCAAGTCTGGATAGTTGAGGAGGCGACCATTTGGGACTTGCAATAGTGTTCCAAGTGGATTGATGCAGGCATTTGCAGCTACTTTTAGTACAGTTCTTTGCATCATTTTAGTGGCATCTGGTTCAATATGGACAGCGAGTTCATTCCATTCCTGTGCAAGAGAGTAGAGTTCATCTATAATATGAGAAGGAGTAAAAGGCAGTGCAGGGCCCAGCCATATCTCACCCTTACCCTTGTGCACTACATGAAAGGAAGACTCTAGCATGCATCCATGAGTAATGGTGCTTAGTACAAAGTGAGTAGGAAGATGCTGAACTTGATCCAACACACTGGGAGCACCATTCATCATCAAAAGAGTGAGCGAATTACTAGTCAGGTTTGGTGCGACTGACTGTAGAGCAGATTGTGCCTGATAACTCTTTGTAGTCACAATCAATTGGTCAATATTACCGTGGGAATAGGGCTCAATAACGCGTTTTTTGTGTGTCTGTCCAGTACATTTCATCACCACCTGCCCACTCAGCCCCTTTCGTGTAATGAGTTGCACTGGTGTGGTCAAGTGCGTCGCTAATAGTGTTCCGATTGCACCACCACCCAAAATAATCTTCATGTTCAAAAAACAAAAACACGCCTTGATTCAAGTGGATGTGGAATATCCATTTGCAATTAATTTCTACAAGGATGCACCACTCTCTGAATTGACAATGGAACAGTTTGAATCGTGTGCACTGGAACGATTACGATTATTAAAAGAGATTGAAATGTTGCAATTGCGTCAGCAGATGGGAACAGATTTAATCCTCAAGGCTGCTAATCAATACCTTCCCCTCTATTCAAATAGTCATGCACAGGCACAGCAAGCCAGATGGAGGGATCACGTGTCTCACTTTATCCTGAGGATGGTTTATAGTAGGAATGAAGAGCTGCGTAGTTGGTTCATTCGATATGAATCTGCACTGTTTGCAGCAAGATATGAAGCATGTATGGATAAAGAAAAGGTATTGAAAGAGTTGCAAGTGTCGTTTCAAGTGGTGGATGAGGAAGAAAAGACGCGTTTACAGGGTGCATTGGCGGATACGATCAAGAGTCTGGATAAAGCATTGGAACAGGACAGATGGTTTAAATTGGAATGGAAGGACGCGTTGGAATTGGTTGCAAAACGACAAGTACTGTTGGTCAAGGGCATGGCATACGTTCCAAGTCGATTTGAGTCATCTTTGGTGGTAAGCAAGTTCAAAACACATTTGGCTAATGCTCTTGTTGAATATCAGCATGCATTGGATCGTTGGTTGCAGGATGAATCAGAGAATGAGCGATTTGGACCATTAATTCATCACTTGACTGCACGTGATGTTGCATCTGATTATGTCCAATCAGAAGATCACGAATTTACTGCACAAGATGTCGACCGATTGTCGCCACTCTTCCCACCTTGCATGGGACATCTTCACACATCAATTATGGAACAAGGACATGCCAAGCACGGTGCTCGTATCCAATATGGGTTGTTTTTAAAGGGCATTGGATTACCATTGGAAGAATCCTTGGTGTTTTGGAGAAAGGCATTTACAAAAGTGAGTCAAGATCAGTTTCAAAAGAGTTACGCCTACAACATTCGATACAATTATGGAATGGAAGGTAAAAAGACAGACTACAATCCACTTTCATGTATCAAAATCATTACAAGTAACCAACCTGGACCAGGACAAGTGCATGGATGTCCCTTTAAACACTTTGGAAGAGATCAATTGAGCAGAATGGTGGGGGATGAAGGAATTGTGCAAACAGCAGCTCAAGGACATTATCAAATTGCATGTACAAAGTATTTGGAGAGCAAAATGGGTGGACAGAGTGTAGAGGCTATTCAGCATCCAAACCAGTATTTTGAACAGATTTACAAGCTAAAGCAACAATGAGTGATTTATGGAAGAATCTGCCTTAATGCTTCTTTTTGATTGGAATCCAAAGATAGTGGAAATTGTACATGATACTTGCAGATTAAATCACCAAATTGACCTGGTTTCTTACTGATTGGCATACCATCACCCTTGTAAGTGAGGACCAGGCCATCTCGTACGACTTTTCCACCATCAGTGAGGGTCAATGTGCGACCATTTAATGTTTTGATGGTACGATTGAATCCACAAAGTGCTTCTTTGAGGGTTAATTTGATTTCAGCAACCAAATCATCACCGTTTCGCTTGAATGTATCATGTCGCTTTTCTTCCAGTACGAATTCAATGTCTTGAGCAGGGCCACCAAGAACATCTTCATCACCCTCACCAGTGAATCTGATCTTTGTACCTGCTTTCCAACCTGGTTTGATGGTGACATTGAGAATCTTTTCTGCTGGTACGAGGGTGTTGGTGGCTCCATCTCGTAGTTTGCGTGTTACTTTGAGTTTCTTGGATGTGCCTGTGTACAAGTCTTCAAGGGAGACGGGAAGAGTGCGTTGAACCACTGTGGTCGCCTTTTTAGGCTTGGCTTTTGGCATACCACCCATGCCAAAGGGATCATCGTCTAAATCCATAAAAGGGTTGGTGTTACTAGATCCAAAGGACGGTCCATTGCCCATTCCACCGCCCATGCCACTACTTCCAAAGAATTGTGAAAAGATGTCTTCTGCCCTTGATGGATGGAATGGACGGAATCCACTGCCACCACTTGGCATCCCACTAGAACTAAAGGAGAATGTTGTGCCACCAGGGAAGCCACCACTTGAGAATGAACCACTTGGAAACCCACCAGGAAAACCTCCACTTGAAAATCCACCAGCAGCATCACCCGCAGAAGGAGCACCCTTTAACCCTTCTTCACCATACTTGTCGTAAATGGTGCGCTTGTTGGAATCAGACAATACTTCAAAGGCTTCTGCTAATTCCTTGAATTTAACGTCTGCTTGTTCCTTGTTGTTGGGATTACGGTCAGGATGCCACTTTAAAGCTTGCTTTTTGTATGCTTTTTTGATTTCGTCATCAGTGGCTCCTTTAGTTATGCCCAAAATGCTGTAATAATCTTTGCCCATGTGAAATTGTGTGAAGAGAGGTGTGACTGCCAACAGACTTTGACTGCTTTTGTGTTTCCAGAAGATTCGATGCTCATTCCCATCAAAACTCATCAAGTGGATGGAGGTTTGGCTTTGATTGAATTGCAGGGAAATCTAGTCAGCGACACGGCTAATTTATCACATTTACAGGCAGGTCACTTGACAATCACTGGAGTAAAACTAGTCCATTTTATTTATATAACACTATATAGGACACTGCGGAATGGATTGTAGGCGTACACAGACTACAAGGACGCGTTTTAACCCTACCTACACCCATTGCACTACTACAAAAGCATGCAGAGGACATGTCCATGTCAACAATACACGTGTTCACCACCAAAATATCGTTTAGGACGCGTCCATCTCACTTGCTCTAATGGGCTTTGGCGACAATGGAAGCAGTCCAACTGGGTCGTACAAGGAACTCTGCATGTTTTGCACCTCCAAATACAGTGGTGTTGATACCGTGCTCAGCCAAGTACCATGCGACCTTGCCTGCATCAATGATACCATCACGCTTGGAGAGGAAGACGTGGGAATTCTGTGGTAGCTGGTGACCCATCAAGAGATTTTTGTACCACCAGAAATGTCGATTGATGGAGGCTGCGATACTGCATTCCTGTCCTACAAACCATCGAATGATGACATCCATCCATCCAGTTGTGTTTTTGTATACGAAATTGTATACAAGATCAGGTTCCCATAGCGCAAAACACACGGGGTCGACCATGACTAATTTGTGTACAAGTTTGCGATGAGCGTGTTGATCGTGATCCATGGCCCATGCAGCGACAATAGTGCCAAATGAATGTGCAATCCAAGTGGCAGGTTGAAGGTTGTGTTTATGAAAGATGCGAGCAAGATGGGATTGGATGGCTGTGCGTGTTGGAATCCTTAGGAGAACTGGAAGGGATCCTGATAAATGAGGTAATTGGATAACAATGATGGTGCGACCAGGGTACTGTCGGATGGATTCCTTGACCATTGGAATGTAGGGAAGAATCCCTGTGGTCAATCCATGGATGATGAGCAGTGGTGGAGCAGTAGAAGTGCCTTGCTTAATCCAATACAACAGAGGGCCTTGTGTGCCATGCTCGAATGCATTCCACCAAAGTATCCAATGAGCAAATTGCTGAGATAAGTAAATGAGTCCATATAACACAAGTGGTCGTGGTGAAATGGTGACACTGTCAAGAGTAAGGCGCATACAGGGCAAATCACGCTTCTTGTGCTTACTGAATTTGACTGAATCCAAGTGACTGAGCATCCATTCCATCTGAGCCTCTTCTGATTCATCCAAATCATGCAAGTATTTGCTAAAGAATGCCCATGCAAGCCAATCTTTGACATTATCGGAATGAATGTCACTAATGGGAACACCATAGAACCATCTGCTCAGTAGGTCAGAGTGATCTGGTGAAAAGGTCAGGCAATGCAGAAAGAGTTGTTGACGTTCTTGAGGAGTTTGAGTTTCAGGAAGTGCTCCAAGACCATTGAACTCAATCAGACGACCAAGAATGTGTTGGTAACAATAAAAGAGCACTTCGATCACAGACCACACTGCTAGCATGGATAAAGAGGGTGATACGAGTAGCATATATGCGGTGAACAAGAGACAAGCAAGAGTGATGCAACGAAAGAGAATTGTGAGCGAGATTGCACTCATGTATGCGCATTGTTCGAGTGTGGATCGTGTACGAAAGGTCAAGTGTCTAGATGAACTAGGTAAATGACCCCAACCTCGTCGTTTTTGGTGGATATTGTGATGTTGATTGACCAACATGATGAAATTATGGAAAAAGTTGTTTTTTTTGTTGGGTCTACCCCTGTGACCCACCGCCCCAACCCCCACCTGCGCACTAGAGGTCATCTGCACGGGACATCCACCTCCATACCCACCTCATTCTGTTGTACCATCTAGCAACAGTCTCTGATACAATCCATCTGACCCAATCACGAAGGGAGACAGCAGCACCAAGACCAGCACTTCCTACCCAACCTGCAGCAGAAGCAATGCCTTGACCAGTATAAGCAATGCGTCTTACAAAAGTGCTCAAGAAGCCAGATTCGCCATTGTTGAATTCAGTCAATTCACGGCGTGCTCTCCAACGTTCTTCACGCTCAGCAAGACGCTTATCACGAAGGTAATCTTGATTATCAGTCAAACGACCAAAGATATCAAACACATAGTCACCTGCAGTAAGCACAAAGTGATCGTACCAGGTAGCAGAGTCCTCATCAATATCATCTGGGTTGACAAATGGACGAGTGATGATGGAGAAGGGATTGAAGGTCGGAATGGTGAATTCAGTTGAGGAGACATAATCCACTGGAGCAGCAATCAAGGCCCACAAGCGATCGTTGAAATTGGCAAAGAAAGTGGGTGCATCGCTCTCTCCTGTTACCTTTTGGATGACTGGTTCTTCCAGAGGAGAAGAAACGGGAACTTGAGTGCCACCATAGATGGAAGTGGTTGGTCTAAAGACGGCCCATGGGTCATGCAACTCTCTACCATATTCCATGATACGATCACGAGCATTGATAGCCATGCGTCTACGGCTAAACTTGTCTTCTACTCCAACCCATTCTTCAATTGGTGCAAAAATAACAAAGAGAATCAACAAGATCCAAAACCAACGCATCAACCTTGCACGACGAGCAGCACTTGTAGCGGCATCCTTGGCATCTTGTCTGGCTTTTCTGGTAGCAGTAACGGAATCGTAGAGATGAGTTCCCAAGTCTGTCTTGTCCATTGTACAAAATGTAAACAAAGTGGGAGTGGTTTCAGAGGGAAAGACAGTGTGATCCACTTGACGTTCACCAAAGCCCTTGATGACTGCATCCACATTGCTCTCTTTGGTGATGGGAATCAAGGGAAGTACTTGAGCAATGGACTTGGCTTCATCCAATTGATGTTCATCAACAATATCGTCGAAAATGTAAACACAAACATCAGCAGTTGTGTTGATCAATTCCAAGGGTTGCTGGTTGTATGTTTCACAAGTGACCTTTGGGAGAGATGCTGCTGATATGAGAGCAGTTTCACCATTTTCATTCACAATTACAAATTCATTTCCATTGGTGGTGTTAGAAGAAGAAGGTTTGGTGATACCACGAGCAAAGGCAGCACTGAGGTTAGTGCGAATGTTGTCATCATATTTACCGGCAAGAAGGTAAGTGATGCTATCCAAAGTAGGTGTCGGTTCTGGTAATGCGATGAAACCGGGGACGCTTTCCTTTGTTACAAGTGGGGCTGGCTCTACGATAGGTTCGACAAGAGGAGTTGATTCTACAGATTCTTCCACGACCGGAGTTGTCTCTTCAGGCAACTGAACTTCTTCCATTTGTACAGTCGCTTGCACCACGGGCTCTTGACCTTGTTCATAGGCGAAATCACGAATGTGAATGGCTTCTGTTGGATCATCATCCTTTTCCAATGGTACAGACACTTGCTCTTCTTCCACTGGCACGGGCACTTGCTCCTCTTCCTCTTGAACAGGTGCAGATGCAGCGATTACAGATTCATCAATTGTTTTGAGTTCTTCATCCGATACGGCCGTTTGAACCACTTTGGTTTCCAAAACTTCACCAGATTCTGGATTCACTGCGGTTTCTACAACTTCCACAACAACACTTCCGTCCTGCAACCTTTTGTATCGACGTGTCGTGTGCCTAAACGCGTCAACAATTGGTCAATATGCGCTTACGTTTCAATAATTTCTTCAATGATTTCATCGTCGCCATCACCTTCAATGGTTTCTTCAATCACTTCAACGTCAGCATCACCATCATCTTCACTAAATAGTGTTTACATTTTGCAAAAGACAAGGACACTTGCGGTACATAAGTTTCATCCAACTTTCTTCTGGTGACAACGCGACGTACCAACGTGTGTCCTTCTTCATCTTCCTTTTCTTCTACTGTCTCTGCGATAACTTGACTACAATAAATGTGAAAAAGGTGATGAGCAATGATTTACCTTTGATCAGTTTGCAAAGTACTCTTGATTTGTTCTTCAACGCGATCGATGGATTCAGCAATGTCGTTTTGATTGCTACGCGTGTTGATCAAAAGGCATAAATGTGGGTATGTTTACATTTCGGCTGGTGGAGTGGCATCACTCACTTGACTGTTGATCAATTCATAGTCCAAATCACTGGTGGAACGACCCAAATCAGCTAGAATATAAATTAAAAGGAAAAGGGGAAAAGGCGAGTGTGTACAAGCAGGGGTTGCCATATGGAGTACGCGCTTTCCAATGAAAAAAAGTAAAGGGAAAAAAAGAAATTTCATAGAGGCGGTGGATGGCCACATTTGTATCAAGAGGACATGTTGGTGAGGTGATGTAGCGACAGGACGAGAGAGAGAGTGAGCCGAACAGTTGGGGGGGGGGGGGAAATGGCCGAGTCAGCCTTGTGAAAAAGTCTTGGCATAGTCTTTAAAGGTCTCTCTTTCCCTCTACCTCATCTACCTCCTCACTCACTCACACTCTATGGAAACCAAAGCACACGCTCTCTCTACGGACATCAAAGCCCCCATTCCACCACCAACCTATGCGGAATCCTCTGCAACTCAACCACCACCCATACTTGAAGGTGTTGACCCTTCTGCAAAGTCACTTCAAATGAACTGTCCTCACTGCAACAAAGTCGTCACTACCACTTTGAAACGCCATGTATCTGTTGGCGCAGGTATTTTATCTGGTGCAATTGCCCTGACTTTCTGGCCACTCTTTTGGGTTCCTCTGCTGTATAGTGCCAAGCGTAATGCCATCCACTATTGTACAATCTGCAAACAGCCACTTGCAGTGGTTCAACGCAAGTGATAAATTCCTTTTTCTTTATGATTAAAAGTCCATTGCTCAGTCCAAAGTCGGAGTTAGCACCATCTTCCACTACGACCTTTTCATTTGATGAGTTACTTGCGCAGGTGGAAGCACTGGAGCATACGACGCTCGCATCACTTTCTGTTGCGTCCAAATACAATCAACATTTGATGAGAAGGTCTATTGAAACACCTGTAAGGATGAAGCGAGGATTCAGTGAAGGTTCCAATGAGATTCATCTCGTTAATAATGTACTAAAGCAGTCAGCTGACACGATACAGGAACAGCAGGAGATATCATGGGAGGAGAGTGAAGCCAAGTGTATGGAGGTGCTGAGGGCATTTGTACTGCAAGAGAAGGCCTTTGTACGGGGTCTCAGGCGTCTATGTGTGCAGTTCTTGCGGCCTATTCGAGGATACGCAGTTCAAAGGACAGTGGGAACAGACAGACGGCCTTCCAGTGGAGGTTTGCATACTTCATCCTTTACAGGGAGTAGTCTCAGTGGTTTGAATGATCGCCCAGAAGTCACTGAAGAAGATGCAGCAGTAATCGCAGGATGTAGTGAAGAATTGCTCAAATTCCATGAGGTGCTTTTGGCAAGGCTAGAGGAGCGTGATAGTGATTGGGAAGAAGAACCGACTCAGGGTCTATCAGACATTTTCCTGGAGCTGTTACCTCGATTTGGATTGCATAAGCGATACGCACGCAATCACCCCAAATGCCTTGCAACACTGGACTGGTTGGCACGTCGTGCAAGTGGATTTGCACGCTTTCTTGAATCCAAGTCACAGGATGCCATGTCCAAAGACCGTGCCAATTTGCTCGCTTACCTCGTATTACCCATTCAACGTGCACTCAAATACCCAGCATTCCTCAAAGTACTTGTACGCTACCTTCCAACCGAACATCCAGATTACGATGGGTTAAAGGAATGTTCTGAAAAGTATGAAAATGATTTCCAAGCAAGTTTATTACAAGAATTGTACAATAGTGAAGATCAATTGCGATTGTTGGATGTTCAGGCCAATGTACATGGATTACGTGAACCCGTGGCCTTGACCAAACAACGACTCGTGCACATTGGCAAGTTGACACGATTGGATCCAGTCACAAAGGAACCAGAGTGGGTGTGGATGCTCCTGTTGGATGATTGTGTCATATGGGCAAGAGATGTGGATAAACGGATAACCTACAAGGACAAACAAAAGTTGAAACGAGTTTCCATTACGGACATGGTGGAAGGAGAAGGGTTTGATGGGACGTTTGCACTTCAGGTGGATGGATGGTTTCACATTCTGCTTGCGAGTTCATTGGAAGACAAGAAAGAGTGGCTGCAGCAAATTGTTCTTTTGACTGGAATGGAGATCAAAAGAGGGACAAAGGAGACACGTAAAGCCATTCAACGTGCCAAGGAAGCCACGGCACTCAAGAACGCTGATCGCATGTACTAGGAGAGAGGGAAAGTAAGTGAAACGATGTCTGATTTTTCCTCCCTCTTTTTTTGCCATCCCACGCGAAATCTGATTTAAAATGGTATGTCCTTTTTTCTTTGGAATCCTCCCCATCTAAACGCGTCATCCTCCCCGCCTCCCATCGCAAATACTAACATCATTCCTAGTCCAAGAGAAACAAGAAGGTAGTCAAGGTTGAAGAAAACGTTTCCCTCGGCCCAAAGGTCCGTGAAGGTGAATTGGTATTTGGTGTTGCTCACATCTTTGCCTCTTTCAACGATACCTTTGTCCATGTCACTGATTTGACTGGTCGTGAAACCATCGTCCGTGTCACTGGTGGTATGAAGGTGAAGGCTGATCGTGATGAATCTTCTCCTTATGCTGCCATGTTGGCTGCTCAAGACGTTGCTGTCCGTTGCAAGGAATTGGGTATCACTGCTCTTCACATCAAGTTGCGTGCTACTGGTGGTACTGGAACCAAGACCCCAGGTCCAGGTGCTCAAAGTGCCCTTCGTGCTCTTGCCCGTAGTGGCATGAGAATTGGACGTATTGAGGATGTTACTCCCATCCCCACTGATAGTACCCGCAGAAAGGGTGGTCGTCGTGGTCGCAGATTGTGAGTACGTTTTATTGTGGTGTATGGCAAGGAATGTGGTCCCCATAAGCAGTGCATTTGTGTGCCCCAAATACAAGTTTTGGTAGCTTATCGGCGCCATGTTATTGACCAATTTAGTGCATTCAATTGTGTTGACTGGTTATTGTATCCAATCGTGTTGGAGGATTGTTGAGGTTGTGGTGAGTGTGGAAAGTTGAGTGGTGGTGGCAGTGGCAGTGGCAATGTACAGGGGACGGTCCGCCACATGTGGATTGTAGTCATACATTCCCGACTGTGGCCTTGTGGACGGTACTGTGGACTGCAGTTGTGTTGTGGGCTGTGGCTGTGGCAATGGTGTTTTGACTAAAGCCGCACTGGACCTGGTCTCTTCCCGTACTACCTTGCCCTTGAGATCCAGTGTTATCACGCGTGCCTTGCCTGACCTCTGTTCTGACTGCTCTAATGCATGCTGCCTATCCAGTCGCTCCTTTTGCTTTGCTTGTTTCTCCTTTTTATCCAACCACATGTCTTGTGACACATCTTCCCCTGGCAAAGAGTAATCCGATACTTGATCAATCACGCGTGTGCGCTGTTCACTGGACCTTTGATACTCTAACAGCCTTTCCTTTCGTTCAACCGCTTCTACTCCTTTTGGATTCAAGGCTGATCCTTTTGTCTGTACCATGGATTCACAATAAAAGCATGGCCCTGCACCTTCCTGAGTGCAATGTATGCGTCCACAGTTCAAGCAGTTGGTGTAGGATGCGTGCTTCCTCCCAAAACACCCACATTCCTGCCTATTCTTTTTAACCTTGACTGCTGGTAGTTCTGATTCAGATACGGAAGGTGACTCTTTGAACGCGTTCTTCTTTTTCTGTTTACCTTGTACCACCTTTACGTTGTGCAATCTGCTTTGATCAAGTGCATCATTTGCTCTGAATTCCTGTGCAATAAAATTATTGATGAATTCTATGGCTGCAGGCGTTGATCCAACCAATTCTTCCAGGTAACGTCTGCAGGCATCTTTGTCCTTGATTGTTGTAATGTTTGGTAACAAGTAAGTTTCTGCTTCCTGGGTGGATAATCCCATCAACGAGGCGAGGTTGGCTGCAAGGTTGGATTTCATTTTGGATGGAAAATTGGTCAAGCATAGTCGCAAACTCGTTTTCCCACCCTCAAAATGCACCTTTTTAACTCCACTCTTGTCCTTGACAGTTGATTAGGACTTACAACATAGTGCTTGCAGTGAAACAAGTTGCCAGCTCTAAATCGCTAATTGACCAAACAATTGCTTTAACCAAGAAACTCAATGTGCCCTTTGCATTGCACATTGTTCACGTAAAACCGGCTATTCATAAACGCACAGGAGACCCTTTGCATGTTCCTGACCCAAGCAAGGGCTCCGACAAAGAGATTGAATTTTATGAAAGCATGACAAAACTTTACAATAATGAATTCGACTATGACCTTGCAATGTTGGATAATCCTAAAAATCGCACTGTTGGTCCCATTTTGGAAGATTACACCAAGGAATATTGGCCATCATTAGATTTGTTTGTAGTTGGAGCCACGAAGTTGACATCTTCTACAACACACAATGCGCGTGCAGTATCCACGTGGTGTGTGGAATCTCTCCATTGCCCTGTGCTGGTGTTAAGGAAGTCCGTCCAAGTAGACTTGCAAGGATAAACTGTTGATGAGCCGATTTGTGACTGCCTATTGCCTCTTTACATTTGTAACAATGACGACAGCTAGCAAGGAAATCCTCCCACCTTTTTGGGATGCCATGGCAGGGGCACTCGGTGCTGTGATTTCACTCATTTCCATCTATCCTCTGGATATGATCAAGACTAAATTGCAGGTTTCATCACGACACGCATCAACCACAGCTGCATTACGTCACGTACTCCAAACTGAAGGACCTCAAGGCCTTTATTCTGGATTATTTGCAGCACTGCTTGGCGTGTTTTCCACAAACTTTGCGTACTTTTATTGGTACACGGCCATACGTTCCAACTACACACTTTATGTGTCTCGTGACATTAGCACTGCATGGGAGTTTGTATTGGGTGCTGCAGCGGGTGCATTGGCTCAGATTTTCACCATTCCTGTGAGTGTGGTGGTGACGAGGCAACAGACATTGGAACCAGTGGATAGAGGGACATTTTGGAGCACAGTGCATGATATTGTCCATGATGATGGTTGGAGAGGTCTTTGGAGGGGGTTGAGGCCTTCTTTGGTGCTTGTGGTGAATCCAGCAATTACTTTTGCAGTGTTTCAAAGGTTGATGGATGTGATTTCCAAGAATGGTGAGCGTCCAGGTGCTGTGCAAGTGTTTGTAGTCAGTGCACTTTCCAAGGCAGTGGCCACTGTTGTGACGTATCCCTACATTATGGCAAAGGTGCGTATGCAATATAAACCAGGAAAGGAGGAGAGGAAACGGACGGGGACATCCGCTCCAAAGTACAAAGGAGCAGTGGATGTATTGAAGCAAGTGTACAAATCAGACGGTGTTCTTGGATTTTATAAGGGATTAAGGGCACAACTCACCAAAGCGGTGTTGTCTCAGGCACTGTTGATGATGATCAAGGAAAGGATCGTGTGGTGGACTTTGTTACTGTTCAAATGGTGGCAAAGGTCTAAAAGGCACATTGGAGCATCCATGTTGATGTAAAATATATAAAAACTTCTTATTACTGACACCCACTCACCCTACGTTTTGTCTATGATTTAAAAAAGGAGAGTCTTCCCATGCTGACGAGGGAGATGGTTGATTGGAGAGGAGAGAGAGAGAGAGAGAGAAAACAATCGGAGCACACTACTAGTGCACCTGGAAACAAGAACCATTAAAGAGATTCCTGCTCTTGAGTGCATGGTGTGTGAGATAGCAAGGAAGGTTCCCACTGCATCTGGAATGTCTGCGAATGTGTAGATGCATCGACAATTGCTGCTGCTGCTCTCAATGGGAAGAGAGAGAGAGAGAGAGAGGATTGAAATCCCGACTGGCCACACCACGACTTACGCCCAGTTCCAACAAACTGATATGCCTTACTCGATGGCATCCAGTAATTCAACTTGTTCTGCAGTCCATCCATATCTCAACTTGGATGGCGTGCGAGGTTCTTCAGTTCGTCTACGAAGGGCAAAACGACCAAGGGTAGGAATCTTGGTCAATTTACCTTGGTGGTACATACTTCTCTCCAAAGTCACAATGTGCAAATAGCGGCTATTCTCACGCTCACCCCTGTTACTCTTCGCAGCAGGAGGAGTAGGAGGAGTGATGCGACGCACATGGTTCACAGGAAATGGTCTGCCTGTAAGGTGATGCTGCGAGACAGTCAAGGAGAGCAAACGATGTTGGTTGCGAGCGTTAAATGCTTTGCTGGTGCCACAGGAATCCACCATGGATTTGCGTGCATTACGAAGGTAACTTGAGGACCAGGTAGCAACCGAGTAGGAGGCACCACGGGAACGGTCCATATCAAGACTGGTGTGCTTGCGGTGTCCACTGGAGGTATGAACCTCCACCTCCAAGGAGAGAGGCTGGGACTTTTTCCTAAAGCTAGGGGTACAGGCATGCTGGAGCAAATCAAACAGGGCATGACCAGATGAGGTGACAGAAGCCCGTTTGCGATGGCCACGTGATGATGGATGATTAAAGGTGGCGGTGGTGGTGGTGGTGGTAGATGCAGCATCAGGCTGATAGTAGGTGAGAGATGGCGTAAAGGGGGAGGCATTTGGACTAGCCTTTGTAAGACCAGCGACGGCCAGGAGAAGTTCTGCACGGCTACCTGTCATGAAGACGAGTGAGTGATGTTGTGGTGGTGGTGGTGTAATGGTGGATGTAGATGGTTTAGATTTAGATGAAGAGCATTCAAATAGTGGTGTTGATGTGGTGCGTGCGTTGTTGCGTTGGTACTCCAGTTGTTGTGTGAAGTGTGAGAGAGAAAGAAGGGAAAAAATTGGGAAATTCGTCAGGTGATAAGCGCCCACGCTTTGGCCAAGTTTCACGTGGAAGGAATATATGAAAAAATATTGAAAGAAGCGAGAATTCGAGCTCTGTCCCCACAAGACGCCTACGAGGAGCGATTGGTCAACGGGTCAGGGGATCAAGTAATGGATAGAGCGAGTGTAAAAGTGGGCTCGCATTAGTTGGAGGCAAGGGACAAACAGTGTATATGGAGCAAAGGAGGCAGACGACAAGATCTGGCACTGGAAAGTCCGTTGAAGTTTTGGACCCAAAGCCATCATCATCATTTTTTGCTAAAAATGGAAAGGGCTAGACTGACATTGCCTATCACCAAATGATAAAAAAGGAAGCTGAGCAGGGTTCAAATGGGAAGTAAAATAATGCCCACTAGCGGAATCGAACCGCTGATCTTCGCTTTACGAGAGCGACGCTATACCCCTAAGCCAAGTAGGCAAGTTTTCTATTAAGAGGAATCAGCACCATTATGAACTGACAGTTGAAATGATCAAGGTAATGATTTTAGTTGTGTGTGCTTTGACTCAAGTATCTGCATCTACCAATTGAATAAATCATTCATTGTACAAACTTAAATTAACAATGTAATGAAAACTTTAAATTTAAAAAGCTTTTAAGTAATATTTATAAAAAAGATTTAATAGTTTTATGCAAAAACTAAACTTCAACAAGGAAAGTATTTCAGTCATGACCTTTGTTCATGGATCTGTCAAAAAGTGATAAAACAAATCAGCAAAAACACAAAAAGTGGGGTCGGCCGGGAATCGAACCCGGGACCTCTCGCACCCTAAGCGAGAATTATACCACTAAACCACCGACCCGTTGTTTGGGTGCTCAGACAGCAGTTTTTGTTAAAACACTCTCAACTCTCACAACAACTCCAAGCAATCCTCATCACCCAAGAACAAACCTAGAATATAAACGAAGATTAACACTATCTCTCTTCACTCTAAAAAACCGTCATGTCCCTTTCCTCTCAACTCACAACATTCTCAACCTCATCTCGAAGCGTTCATCTTGTGAACCCAGCATCATCCAAGACCATCCAAAACCTCGTCGTCTTGGATTCTTCATTCAATCCACCACACAATGCCCATCTCGCGTTGATTCAGGCCACTTTGCAACAGTTACATCCTCTTTGCCCAACCATCGCCCTCCAGCTTGCCATCAACAATGCAGACAAGTCCTCACTTGACCCAGCCTCTGTCCTGCATCGTACTGCCATGATGCAGCTCTTTGCTCAATCCCTCCCTCAGCCTTGCCTTATTTTGTGGACCAAATGCGCACTTTTTATCGACAAAGCCGCCTCGTTATCCACCCTCTTTCCACAGGCCAACCTCTACTTCATCATGGGCATGGACACGTTGGAAAGGCTCTTCATGCCCAAATACTACACCAACATGGACAGTGAACTCGCCACCTTCTTCTCGCGTTCCTACGTGGTGGTAGGAGATCGTGCAGGTGCCTCCTTAACCGCCTGGCCAGGACGCATCATCCATTTGAACCATTTCATCCCTCAAGTCACCAGCTCCACCATCATTCGTCAACATGCCCATGCGTATCCAAACACGCTACTCGATTCGGAGGCCCTGCCCCCTGTCGTGGCCGAATACATTCATGAGCACAACTTGTATGAATAAAGTAAAAGTGTTCGAGTCCATCTTGGCACCACCACCCACCATTTCACCGTGACTATTCAATTTTTCTCCTTAGAAATCCTGGCTTCCACCCCATCATCTGCATGTCGTCGTTGCTGATCGATTCCCTCCGCAATTCAGCAAGGCGAGCCTACGCACGCTCCCGAAACATCATCACCCCACACAATGTACAATTCAGTCAATCATCCACCAAGGGCTCAGATACAGATACAATCTATTCTAATCGTGCATCCATCGACAGGCGTGTCTCTGTGCTCCGTTCCCGATCCCTTTTGCATCGTAATAGACTTGGAGGCACCAGAAAGATTTTTGTCAACTGCATTCCAGAGGAAGACGATGAAGAGGATCAAGCTGCCATGCCTGATGAAGCCTCTCAACGACCCACTGGCACAAGGAATTTCCTCAATGGTCTGCGGCGACGTTCCTCCACTAAATCCCTGAAACCACGTGCAGATAAACCCACTGGATTCGTCTCCAATCGCATCAGCACCTCCAAGTACACCATCTGGAATTTCATCCCAAAGAATTTGTTTGAACAATTTAGACGTGCAGCCAACATTTACTTTCTTTTCCTGGCAGTATTGCAGTTGATTCCGTATTTTGGGGTAAACAATGCATTCTTGACACTTGCACCCATCACCTTTGTGTTGACGGCCACTGCACTCAAGGACGCTTATGAAGATTACCGACGTCATCAACAGGACAATGGTATGAACCTCAGCAAAACCATGACGTTGCAGCGATGGAAGAATGTGAATGCAAGCGACGCACCCCAGGAAACGAGTTGGTTGGAAAAATTGCTCGGAAGGACCAAGAGTCAGCAATTTGATGCAGAAATCACACGTGTGCTCAATTTGATCAAATCACCTTCCGACAGCCAAGTGAATGTGATGGATAAACCCTTGGCTCATGTAGAGAATGATGAATTGCTCGCCAACAATCCTCCTGCAGAAGGTGATGATGAGCCTGCGTTCCTTTCCACTGTTTGGCAAGACGTACTTATTGGAGATCTCGTTTATTTAAAGAATGATGATAATGTGCCTGCTGACCTTGTGATCCTTGCCACCAGTGAGCAGGATGGTGAATGCTTTGTGGAAACCAAGAATTTGGATGGTGAAACTAACCTCAAGGCCAGAAGATGTGTGCCTCAAACCTCATGGGTATCCAGTGCTGCTGAAGTCTCTCGAATTCGCATGTGGTTGGAAACAGAAGCACCCTCCTCCAACCTGTACCATTTCACAGGATCTTTGCACTTGCATTTGAACGACACTGCTGACCGTCAACAGGATGAGCATGAGGAAATTGAAGACAAGCCACTCATGCCTTCAGCCACCAATGTGAGTGAACGATCCGTTTATCAAGGCGTTCCTTGTTCCGTTGGAACCAACTACAAAGCGCATCGCATTGACATCAACAACACTTTGCTTCGTGGCTGTGTGTTGCGCAATACCCGTTGGGTCATTGGTGTGGTTGTGTATACTGGCCATGAAAGTAAAATCATGCTCAACAGTGGTGAAACGCCCTCCAAGCAAAGTCGCATTGAAAAGAAGATGAATCGTCAAGTCATGATCAACTTTGTCTTTTTATTCATTCTGTGTACCGTGTGTGCTATTGGTAATGGTTATTATTACAGCCAATGGCTCAAGGGCACAGGCGTCTCCTTGTTTGCAGGTGGCAATCCTAATGGATCTAGTGGAGAAGCAGCTTTCCTCACTTTTTGGTACCTCCTATTCTTCATTCTCATTAATTCTTTTGTAGGGCAAGTTTAATTGTCTTTCAAAACATCATCCCCATCTCCCTGTACATTTCCATTGAATTTGTCAAGACTTTCCATGCCTACTTGATTGCTCAAGACCTTCGCATGTGGCACGAAGAAACTCAATCCAAGTGCACGCCTCGTTCCTTTAACCTTTCGGATGATTTGGGTCAAGTAGAGTACGTCTTTTCCGACAAAACAGGAACACTTACTCGCAACATTATGGAATTCCGTCGTTGCACCATCCTAGGTAAAATGTATGGGCAACAGTCGCCTGGTGGAGAGACTGATGCCGCCAAAGGTGCACGCATGCGTGGTGATGTCCTTCATCCTGATCACGTTGATATTTCAGATGAACAGCTCATCGACAACTTTTTACAGGAAATGAACAAGACCTTTGAACCAAAGTATAGCACCACAGATCCCAAAAAATTAACGTTTGCTGACGGTCAACTGTTCCAAGACCTCCGAAAGGAAAGTGATCCTTATTCCATGCCAAGGAACAAGGGGAAGAGTGTTGATTTGTCGCCAGTACCGGAAGCATCTGAATTATTCAACTTGCAGCCCCCGTCTCCCACCATCATGCATTCCCATCGTTCTTCTTTTGCTGATTCTGAAATGGAACGTGAAGTCATGACCATTAACTCAGTGTTGGAACACGATGACATGTCCTTGAGTGAAGGTATTCGAGAATTCTATTTGCTCCTTGCCACCTGCCACACAGTTGTGGTGGACAAACCAGAAGATGATCAACAAGCACCACCCATTGACACTGTTCCTCAGTACAAGGCTGAATCCCCTGATGAGAATGCGTTGGTTGGTGCTGCTCGTGATGTTGGTTTTGCCTTTTTGGAGCGTAAACGAACACAACTTGTTGTCAACATCCTTGGTACCAATCACACCTTTGAACTCCTCAACATGTTCCCCTTTGACAGTACACGTAAGCGCATGTCAGTCATCATCAGGCGTCCTGCTCCTTGGAACGATATTGTTTTGTATTGCAAAGGTGCTGATAATGTCATCATGGAACGTCTTGCTCAAGGCCAACAATCACTCATCAAGCGCACCTCCAAGCATTTGGAAGAGTACTCCAATGAAGGTTTGCGTACATTGTTGCTTGCTTACAAGACAATCTCGGAGGAAGACTATGCTGATTGGGCAGAACGTTATCGTACAGCCACCACTTCCATCCAAGACCGTGAGGAACAAACTGAAGTGGTGCAAGAGGAAATGGAACGTGGGTTCACGTTGATTGGAGCCACAGCCATTGAAGACAAGCTTCAAGATCAAGTACCAGACACCATTGCAGCCTTGCGTGAAGCTGGAATGAAGGTGTGGGTGTTGACTGGTGACAAACTAGAGACAGCCATCAACATTGGATTTGCTTCCAACTTGCTCACTCGTTACATGACCTTGTGGACAGTGCGTGGAGGCTATCCCAAGGAAGTCGTTGAAAAATTCCTCATTGCTGCAGGTGGTATTCTTGGAAGAGATGTCCTTCATTCCCATGAAGATGGCGCCTTGTTGGATTCTCATCATGATGTGGTGACTCACCCCGAGTTGGATGGTGATGTGGTTCAACATGCGCTTGTGGTTGATGGTCTTGCCTTGAAACACATACTGGATGATGCTCGTGCCAAACGCTACTTGCTTCGCATTTCAACCTTGTGTAAAAGTGTGATTTGTTGTCGAGTGAGTCCCTTGCAAAAGGCTCAAGTGGTGCATTTCATCAAAAAAGGTCATCAAGCAGTCTGCTTATCCATTGGGGATGGTGCTAATGACGTGAGTATGATCCAAGAGGCTGATGTTGGTGTAGCCATTGCAGGTGAAGAAGGACTTCAAGCCACCATGGCATCGGATTACGCTTTTTCTCAGTTCAAACATTTGAAGCCTCTCTTACTTGTCCATGGTCACTGGTCCTACCTTCGAATATCCGAAATGATTCTCAATTTCTTTTTCAAAAACATATTTTATGCGCTGGTGGGTTTCTATTACCAACTGTACGATGGGTAAGCTACATTGATTCCTCTTGCTCTCTCCTGACCCATCTGTAGGTTTTCTGCCAACATCTTTTATGACTTTGCATACGTCCAACTCTACAACATGATCTTCACCCTCACGCCCGTCGTTGCTCTTGGTGCCACAGATCAATCTGTGAACGCCAAGCGTGCCTTGCATTACCCCGCCTTGTATGGTGTTGGTATTCGAAAGGAACGCTACAACACAAGGCGATTTTGGGTGTACATTTCAGAGGCTATTGTGTGTGCAGCAGTGTGCTTTTTCATGTTTTATTGGTGGATGCGAGGTGATATTTATGGAAGGAGTGGAGTGACAGAGAGTGGTGCCATATTTGGAGATGCAGCTGCCACGGCTGTCGTGACCATTGCCACCCTTTATGTGGGTCTCAACACTTACTCGTGGAATTGGATGGTACACCTTTCCATCTGGGGCAGTCTGTTTATTGCTCTTATTTACCCCGTGCTCTTTATCAATTGGCCAAGTGAAGAGTTGCATGGTGTCGCCCTTCAAATGTACACAGTTGCATCCTTTTGGTTCACCTTCATCATCACCATTATTGTGGTCTTGGCACCTCGTTTCATCTACCTTTTTGTCAAGCAATACTTTTACCCCAATGATATTGATATTGTGCGTGAGATGCAAAAGTACAACATGGATGGCTTGGATGAAGATGCAGCCACTTTGGTCCAGAGTCACTCTAGTGCAAGTGATAGCCATAACAGTAGTGCATCGTATGAGATGCAACCAGTGCGTGTGTAGACTTAATTCAATACGATGATGAATAGATCAATGCTTTAATTTTTCAATGGATCAACCGACATGGACGGCGGTACATTCATCCTTTTCCCATCAAAAAAAATGACAACCACTGCTGTTCCACGCGTTCCCATTGCTATTATTGGAGGAACTGGCTTTTACAACCTTCCAGGATTGACCTTCCACTCCCACTACTTCCCCACCACACCTTGGGGCACGCCTTCTGATCAAATCTCCATTTTTTCCACCACTACTGATCAATTCGTTGCTTTCCTTCCTCGTCATGGTAACCACCATCAACACAACCCCTCATTAGTGCCTTTCCGTGCCAACATTGCAGCCCTTAAATCCCTTGGAGTACGCGTTGTATTGGCCTTTTCAGCTGTTGGTTCCCTTCGTGAAGAAATTAAACCTGGGGACTTTGTACTCGCTGACCAGTCAATTGATTGGACCAAGGGATTCCGACAAGGCACGTTCTTTGATAACGGTGTGGTTGGATACGCTCCATTTGCTCATCCTTACAATGAAGAAATCTCCGACTTGATTGAACAAGTTGTCAAGCAAGATATTCCAGGTCTCACACTTCATCGCAACAAGACGCTCGTTACCATTGAAGGACCAACCTTTTCATCTCGTGCTGAAAGCCACATGTTTAGAGATATGTGCAAGGGAGACGTCATTTCCATGTCCAACATTCCAGAAAGTAAACTTGCAAGGGAAGCTGAACTTTCTTATCAAGTCATTTGCATGTCAACTGATTATGATTGTTGGAGGGAAGAATTGGAGCCCGTCACTGCAGATGCCGTGATGGTCACCATGAAGACCAACGTTGAATGGGCTCGTACTCTCATTTCCAAGGTTATCCCACGCGTTCAATCTGCCTTGGATGAAGGTAAATTGAGAAAAGGCATTGAAGGTTGCATGAAGTTTTCTGTAATGAATAAGAAGGAAGATATGAGCCCAGAGGCACTTGTCAGGATGCAGTACATCCTTCCAGAGTACTACAATTAACTCTTACTTTAATTTAAAGACGACTTTGAGAATCAATCCTCCTACCAATGAGGCTGCTATTAATCTACTCCATCCCATCAACTCTTGCCTCCACCTTTCGTGCTCATGGTAACCATCACCACGCGTGTCTTGTGTTTCATAGTCCATGAATGCCCTACTGAATGTAGCCACCGTGCTTTCTCCACCACTGTACCGACTCTCATTGTAAACAGTTGTTGCATCATATTCACTTTGAGTAGCATTAGCTGATAATTCTTCATCCGTCATGTCTGTATCCACTCCATCTCTCACATACCATCGTGCAAACATGTCGTTCTGGATCCACATGATCTTGTTGAGTGCCACATTAGTCCTGCATGTTGTATCAGCATCAAAGTTGCATTTGTGTACACATTCAATCAGTAAGGAACTCAGATGACCAAACAGAGCATTGCAGTGCATGTAATCCACATTGATCTTGCTCTTTTTACCCTAAATTCTGTCATAACCAACACAAGTTCACATGCCGAGTAATCCGTGTGAATTTTACCAACAAATTCCAAATACCGCACAAATTTCTCATCGTAATCAGCTAGCATCAATTTGAGTATATAGCGACGTAAAAAGTCCTTTCTAAACTTGATTTGTGCTTGATCTACGGTTAAATCCTTTAAACTGGTCGCAGTCGGACCCTGGTAGCCAACATTTCTCTTGAGAAAAGTTTTCTAAACAAGAAGGGGGGGGTGATACATTTGGCCAATGGAGATTACCTTGGTAATATCAAATGAGAACATTTTAAGGTAAACTTGGTCCACAATCCAAGGTACTTGAGGGCCCATCAAGGGAGCTGCTGCGCGTAGTGCTTCCACGTCCTGAGCATCAAAGCCTACTCTCCCTCCTTTAGTATAAGCGTGGATATTGGATTACCAGCATATCTGCACACATAGTTGAATCTGTACATGCGATCCGTGTATAAAAGATTGCGATCAACATGTTCACAATTGACAAAAGTCATAAGAGAAAAGGCAGTCACGCCTGGCCACTTTATTTCCCCCCATCCATCATTCAGTCCTCCATATCACTTGTATCACTCAAATACCTTTGAAAGGCCTCTCTGACACATTCGCCACCTTTTGCTGAATCATATACAAATTTGTACCAACTCCCATCCTCACAGACCACCACCAATGAATTCCTATCCTGTCCAAATGCACACCAACACCTCATTTCAGCCAATACTTTTGCTTGTGCAAAACTCCATTCTGATGAAAAGTACTTTGGTAAAATGTCCTTGAACATGCTCAGTGAACTCTGCCTGTTGCTACTGCTGGTGTCCTGAATCAAATTGAAGATGTGGATGGTACCCTTGTCTGATGCCACACACAGTCTGCTGGCATCGGCACTAAATGCTATAGAGTAAATGGTGGCTCTGTCCATTCCACGCCTCAATTCATAAAGCAATCGTCCACTTGCAGTATCATAAACTCGAATCAATGTGCCTTTTTCACTTGAGCTAGCGAGGTAGACTCCATCCACGCTCAAAGCAAGGCAGCTGAGTAGTGAGGCATGTGCTGCAATGATGCTGCTTGAAGCTGAATCACTGGCTAATTGAATGACTTGAGCATGGCCTGGTTGCCTTGCAGGACATGTCAGCACTGCATTCTCCCTATCCATAGAGACTGCGCATAATCCAAGTGGATTGTCCATCGTATCAAACACTGCCACTTGCTTGGGATGTGCTGAAAAGGTGTAAACAAACACCTTGTTGATCAATACAATAATGATTCGATCACGGCGTAATTTACAGTTGAGGATGGGTGATTTGAACTCTAATTCTGCAATAGCCCTGTTTTTGGCATCATCGTACAGGATCACCTTGTTGACAGGGTATTTGGGGTGCTTTCCACCACCCACAAGAGCAAGATAGTTGGTACGATGTAGCATTTCCACCATACTGAACCCACCACCCAAAGATTCTTGAGACACTTTAAGTTTGATTGGATCTGCATTGTAAATCCTGAAACCGTTTTCCAGCGCCACGGCAAAACAATCGGAATCTTGATTGAATCGCACGTGCAGTTGTTGGTGGGACATGTAAATTTTTTCTGATTCTACATGTTGCAGCACCATGCACGTCCCAATGCACCACAGCGACAATCTCGTTCAAAATCAGTCAATCCTGATGACTACAAGCGCGGTGTAAAGTCAAAAGACTTGGCACGTCGACCACGATCTCGTAAAAGTCGTCAATTGAACAATTATGGCACATAATTTGTCCCAAATCAGTATTAATAATCCGCTGTAGAATCTCCCCTTCCACCACCCATCAACACCTCGTCACTTGGAGTATCTCCACAGTACACGGCATTCTCTTCACAATCCCTACTTTCACCTGTGGAAATCAAGGATCGTGTTCAACACTATTCACGATCACCTTCTCCTATTGCCATGGTGCGACGTGCACTTTCACAGCCAAGCTCACCAAAGTTGGGAGTGTCTCCAGAGGGTTCGCTGTTGTTGCCTCATTGCATTAGTCCACTTTCCAGTTCACCAGTGCATTCACGCGATTCTTCACCAGCAGTCAAGGCCAAATTGATCTCCCATGACCGTGTAATGGACATTACAGACACTACAAGTCCATTGGAATATTGGAGTCAAATGATTATGGGAAGGACGGTTACAGAATATGTGGAAACGGACGATGAATTTGAGCAAGATTCCCTCATCAAAGCAGGTGGTTCTTTGTTCAGCCAAACTGCTCAAGTTGTCAACAAACCAGTGCAAGAGAACAAGCGTGCAAGCGTGCTCCTAAGGAGTGCATCTGATCCTTCTCAGAGGTTTAGCAAGGACGTGGCCAATCTGATACAGCAACACCAAGAAGCATTGCCCGCACCTCAACCACCACCACCACCACCACCACCACGCAATGCTTCCACCTTGGCAACATTGTTCAAGAGAGAAGAAGTAAAAAAGGTGGAAGCCATACCATCCAATCGGCAGCTGGTGCGACTTGGCATGATTCGTCAGGTCACTGGTGGTGCCAATCAACTCTCAGACATTTATCTCATTTTATTCACAGATATTCTCCTCATTACTCAGCCACCACCCACCAACCATGACCCCAATACGATCTCTGTACGCAGCACTTTTACTCCGTTGCACACATTGCCACTATCAGCCGTACGATTGATCATTCCACCAGATACATTTACAAGTGATGATGCAGATACTTTGTCCACTATGGTCAAAAAGTGCGTTTCTACCTTTAATATCGACCCTCAGCTTGCCATGGAAGACTTGCTGTGTCACAAGATCATCACAAAGGAACCTTGGAACGTTGCCAACTTTTTGCACAAAACACCAGGACTACTCAAGAAACGCATCAGCAAGTTCCTAGCACAACCAGATCAATCTTCAGTACTGACTGCCTATATTGATCGCATGCCTACGCGTGGTTTGGAACTAGCAGAGGCCTTTTGGGTACTGATCAAGTTGATTCAATTGCCCAAGAGACCAACCTTGTACGAACGGTGGATCAGTACATTTGCTACTTGTTGGAGTTTGACCAATTCAAACAGTGGTCTTGATGCAAGTACAGTCACGCGGATTTTGTTGAATGCATGCAGTGGTCAAAAGGATCCTCAGCACACTGTGTTGGTTGAGGAGATTTCAAAGAGATTACGGGTAAGGCGAGTGGAAGAAGAAGCAGAAAACAATGTGCAACCTTCCTATCAACAGCATGCAAGTGGATTGACTATTGTTTGCAAGGCTTTTCCAACCCGTCTTACCGTCAAGAGCATCAGTGAGAGTGTGTCGATACACATTCCACAGCCTGATGCACAGTTGCGCATTTACATTGTAGGGGAAAGTGGGTGCAAATTCTCACCTCAAGTACTGCATTTCACTACAAGTAACGTAGCCACTTTTACCATGACTGCCAGTAAAACAGGTAAGCGCTGTGTGGCATTCCTCAAAGCAGGTAAGAATGCAGGATTGTATGGCCACCTTGGATGCCGTGTGGTGCTGGTTGAACGCGTCTTTATGAAATGGACCTTTAGAATAGACATGAGGCATGACAATTCAGTCAAGTTTCTGTTTAGTGTAAACAGTCCGGAAAGGAAGCGTGCTTGGTGCCAGTCACTTCAAAGCAACATTCGCAAGTGTCGGAAGGGTGAACAAGACGACAATCAAGCTGCAGTGGTTGCTAAATTGCATGGGCTACAAAATGTGCAAGGCACTGAACTTGTGCGCCTGTGCCTAGAATAAGATCTTTTTTTTTTCGCAAACCAGAGATGAAACGCACTTTTCCACCCACTTTGTCACCTTCAAAGCGCGTCTGTCAGCACGAGCCTCATCCATTACACGTAAAGCCCTTGGGTAACCTTTATTTGGCCACACATAATGCTCGCGGATCCCTTGGTCCATATTTATCCAGATGGAGTGATGATTTGATTCTTCATCTCTACTCGCAACTCTCCATTCCATCGCTCATTGCCCTGTCCACGTGCAATCGTACACTTTACGCATTGGGTTGTCAGGAGGAACAGTGGAGAGAACGCGTCATCCTCACCTCCAATTGGACTTTTAGCAAAACTTGGCGTGAAACGTTCCTTGGATGGCCTACATCCCTCATAGACTGCTCTCATGTGTATTCGGATACCCTCTACAGGCCATGGCAGTGTGCCACGTATCCACTGGATTCTTTGACGGACCACATGCCCAAGTACAAATCAGTAGATAAGCGTCGTGAGCTGTCCTTGCAACACTTCATTGATGAATATGAGGCCAAAAACAAACCAGTGGTCCTTCAGGATGTTGTGGAAACATGGCCAGCCTATGGCAAGTGGACCAGTGACTACTTGCTGCAACACTATGGCAAAAGCGTCTTTAGAGCAGAAGCATGTGATCTCACCTTTGAACAATATCACCAGTATGCACAACAAACACAAGAAGAGGCGCCTCTCTATCTGTTTGACAAAAAGTTTTGTGCCACTTGTCCACAGATGGAACAGGATTTCATAGTTCCTGAATACTTTGATCAGGATTTATTCAAGGTATTGGGTGTGGACAGACCTGATTACAGGTGGCTGATCATTGGGCCAGAGAGGAGTGGAAGTACATTTCACAAGGATCCCAATGGTACCAGTGCTTGGAATGGTGTGATTCAAGGTAGAAAGTTGTGGATCTTTTATCCTCCTGAAGAATGTCCACCAGGTGTATTTGTGGATGCAAGTGAATCCGAAGTCACCTCTCCAGTCTCCTTGATGGAATGGATGCTTACTTATTGCCATGATCCAACTACCAGTGCCTACATGACCATTTGTGAACAAGGTGAAATGGTATTTGTGCCTTCTGGATGGTGGCATTGTGTACTCAACTTGGAACATTCTATTGCTATTACTCAGAATTATGTTAGTGAACGGAATCTTGCAAGGGTAGCAGAGTTTATTAGAGATAAATCAGATCAAGTGAGTGGATGCAGAGGTCAAGAAGAGGGTTTATGGGAGAGATTTCAAGCTGCATTGGATCCACAATTGCTTGACAAGGCGCTCACCAAAAAGACTTCCATGTGGGAAGCATTGGCCATGAACAAACAGCAAGGCTTTTCCTTTGGATTCATGGAAGAATAATAAAAAAAAACTTGATAAAAATCAAAATCAATCCAGGTTTAGATTAATTCCCAACCCGTTTACACATGTCCACATCTTTTATCAAGGAAATCATCTTTTTGGGTACTGGCACGTCTGGATGCATTCCCAACGTGACCTGCCTGGTTCAATCCAGCTCATGCCAAGTCTGTCAGATTGCAACCACCATCCCTGGCCAAAAGAACAAACGTCGCAACACGTCTCTCCTCGTTCGTATCCAACAATTGAATGGAAGTATTAAAAACGTTCTAATTGACGCTGGCAAGACTTTTTACGAGTCATCTTTGCAATGGTTTCCTCATTATGGCATCACTTCACTTGATGCGATCCTCTTGACTCATGGGCATGCTGACGCTATGCTTGGTTTGGATGATTTAAGACCATGGACCAAAAAACACCCCATTCCAGTCTATTGTTCCAAGGAAACGTTTGATGTATGTGAACGTGCATTTCCTTACATTGTGGATGTGAGTTCAGCAACGGGCGGAGGTGCAGTGGCTTCCATCAGATTCCATTTGGTTCATGAGGCATTTGACTTGTTTGGACTTAAAATCACCCCTTTACTCGTTGAGCACGGCAAGTACATGGATGGTAGGCCTTACCATGCCTTTGGGTATCGAATGCAGGATGTAGCGTACATTTCAGATACCAACAAGATTCTCAAAGAGACCAAAAAGCACTTGATTGGATTGGATGTATTTATTTTGGATGCGTTGCAGTGGGAGCCTCATGCCTCACACTACTCTGTACACCAAGCAGTGAGGGAGATTAGCAAAGTGAGTGCAAAGCGTGGTTATTTGGTGGGATTCAATCATCAATTGGAACATGATGATGTAAATAACAAGTTGAATGAGCTGGATACAGATAATTCCGTGATTAGAGTTGCGTACGATGGAATGCGATTGGTTCCACCTCAATGGGGTGAAGTGGTGGAAAAGAGAACACTTGTGGACAGTGGCATTAGACTCTTCAGGACATTGACACGATAATAAATGTGGAGATGTATTATAGCCATGGTGCCCACACACAGTCCATCAAAGCGAGTTTCTGAGGAAGAGTAGCCATGGAAATGAGGTCAAGAGCAGTTTGATCAGCAGTGGAGGTCGCTTGCATGGGCTTTTCAGAGAGGGTTGGGAGTGCAAGTGCAAGGGACTGGATTTTAACCAACAAATGATCAACAGTGGACAGGATTTGAGGGGTTTCCATAGAGTACTTTTGTCTGATTTCATCACGAATGAAAACACACATGTAGTCATAGAGTTCGTGCTGGGGATGAAGGAGTGCAGTGGCAATGGCCACGAGTGATCCAAGGAAGAGGCCTTCAATACCATTGGTAGTCATGAATTCTTGTAGGTTGGGAGTCAGTCTAAAGGGCACTGCTTCATTGGAATGGAAGGTAGGGATAGCAGGGCAAAAGTCCATGTTCACAACTTGAGCATTACCGAGGGAAATGAGCAGTTTGTGAGCATAACGTTGACCAATTCCAAAGGTACTGCAAAGGAAACTGGCAGCTGCGAGTTGGTTGGTGAACTGCTTTCTGAACAACCAATAAGCACAGTAAGATGGCATCCTCTTTAGAATGTAGGAGGAGAGGATGGTGTTGGGGACTTTGCTGGTGATTTGTTCAAAGATTTCCAATTTGAGGGTTTCCATTTCAGATTTCTAAAAACAAGTTATTCGTTGGAATGAGGGGAGAGGGAGCGTACAGTGATGTTGCTCTTGATGGATTGTCTCAATTGACCAAAGTACATGTGGAGTGGTTCATCTGGATGGACTTGCTTGTCAACACACCACTCTTCATAAATGCTCACAAGGGACTTGCACTGCATATCATCTTGAATCATGCGCACTTGGAAGGATAATGGAATGATGTTTGGTATGAAAAAGTTGAGTTTGCGGCTCTTTGTGGACTTTTCCTTGTCCAAAATGGAATTCATCAAGTTGAACAATTGGCGCATGCGTTCCTCTGCACGAGCTGACTTGGGGGTTGGGTACTGGATGAGGAAGGGATAAGGTTTGCCATTATGGCCCATGATGGTGATGCGTCTACTACAGCCATTGGTGTCTTGAATGAACTCTAATTCAGGTACAAAGCGTTCAATGCGGATGAATTCATTTGGGGTATCACGGAGAAAGAGAAATTGGCCTGGAAGATCAACCTCTTCAAAGCGACGGTGTTCAAATTCCACGAGGTAAGGTGAGAGGTGTTCCATGGGTTGTTTGCGAGGTCGCTTGCTGAAAACGTGTTCAAAGTACTTTTTCCACATGGACAACTTTTCAATAAAAGAAAGGAGATTGGATTCCTTCAATACAGCTGCAATATCACGTTCAAATGTGGCCTATCAGAGGTTACAGGGTAGGGTAGATGGAGGAATGGGATTACTTTGATGGGAATGGAGGGCAAATTGGAGTAAAAGCGCTCCAATGTACTCACAAAGGCGGGAGGGAGGGTGAGGTCGTTGTTGAGCTCAGAGTACCGTGCACCCAATTGCTATAGGAAATCAGTAAACATTGTGGAATGTCTTACTTGAATGCTATCGTTCAAAAGAGCACTAATGATGCGGTACAATTCTTCCTCTGGTGATGGTTTGAGGCGTTGAACAATTTGATCCACCATACCTTCAATGGAGAGTGCTAGTAATGGAATAGAGGTTTTGAGCACACTCATGATATCATCAATGATTTCCCATGGTTGTTTTTCTTGAACAGTGGCACCATCTGCTCCTCCTTCATCCAAATCCATGAGCTGAGAACTTGCATCCAGTTGCTTATCAACTTCCTCAGTGGGTGTAGCACCAACTTCACCAGCAGGGCGTTTACGAATGAATTCTTCTTTGGCAGTTCGAAGGTGGTAGTACAGTGCTTGAGCGTGGTTCTTGGCAATCTTTTTGAGGATCAAGCATGCTTGTCTGGCTTCCTTGTAGGACAAGGCACAAATCAGCTGAGGCACAAAGAAAAGCCAGTACCAAATAGGAACTTCTCCTTTGAAGGTTTCGAAAGCCTTGGCGACACTGCCCTCAGCATCATCCATCCCAAGTAACCAAAGAATGCGTGAAATATAACGTCTAGTTTTGGGACTACGCTGTCCATAAATGCTTGCAGATTGAAGGTAGCATTCCATCGCACGTACTGCCCAAGTAATGTTGGTAGGGTGTTTGGTGAACATGTGGTCATTGTACTGTCCCCAATACGCCCATACTTTTGGATGAGAAACGTCCAATTGACTAGAAGTGGAAAAGGCAGTGTTGGCATCGTTGTCTTGTTCCAATTTGTAAAGGTAAAAGCCTTTGAGTGCAAAGAACTCTGCCTTTTGTTTGGCCGTGAAGAACATGAGGTTGGTGTTGTTGATCACTTCCAATCCTGAAGACAATTCACCCATGGAATAATGACATCTGGCTTGTTCTTTCAATTTCACAAATGCTTCCTGGATTTCAATGTTGGGAAGTGTGTAAATCTTGGCAAGTTGATTGGAGCACACATCCAACAAACCGTGTTTTCTGGAAATCCATGCAAATCGATTGATCATCCATGCAGTCTCGTGGTATCCTCTGTAAGCGGAGGAGTTGACACTATTCGCATTTCCATTGGAGGGGACGGTTGGCAACACGGGTGAAAGGGGCAAGTAACACTTGTTGATGGCATTAAAGACAATTTGTCTCCAGGCAACCACATCAGACCATTGGTTGATATCGTTCCAAAAGTTGGGAAGGCGCTCTCTCCAAGACTGAATAACTGATTTGACTTCCTGTTGGCGGATTTCAAAATTGGAAACGCTGGTTTCATAGAGAATGGCTACAATATGCGAGGACTCTTGCAATTCCACCAATTGCTGGAACAAGTGTAAACAGTTTTCATGGTAGTTGCTAATGATTTCAGGCAAAGAGGCCCATTCTTGTAATGCTAATTTGACACCTTCATCACACAATGTCTGAAAGTTGGCACGAGAATTCTCCACCCACACATCAGGAACGTACTGGAAGGCCTCAATGGCCTTTCTTCTTGCGTCCTCAGGCAAAACGTGAATGTTATTCACAAGTAAATCACGGTCTTGGAAGGCGTCCACCATGCGCCACGCACTTTCCACAAACATTTCAGGATTGTTTTCATGACGACTCAAATCCAGCAAAATGTCCCATTGCTGCAGTTTCATGGTACAATGAATCCATCTCTTGTTCCATAAATCGTACTCGGATTCACCAAATTGGTTGGCACCCGATCTACCGAGCATCTGAACAGATTCGTAATAGGCTTGAGCATGAGACCAGCAGCCATGTTGTTCCAAACACAGTCCAGCAGCTGTTTCTTTAAAATGACATCTTCGTCTCCATGCACCATAAAACATGTCTTCCTCTGATAAGGATTCATACAAGTGTGACAAGGCATCCAATGAACTTTCTCGAATAGATTCTTCAGCAATCATGTTGGTTTCCACGTAATCGTCTGATTCCAAGTAAAGCATGGCAGAATGCCAAGCACAAAAGTATTGGCCAGTGTACTTGACAAGGTAGGGTGGGAGCCTTGGTCGTGGTGTGCATCCCAAGACAGCATCCAAGAGTGCATGGGGTACATTGGGCCTTCTAGTGGACTGGGCCAAGTGGTAACCTTTGGCAAGGAGTGGAATGATGTCTTTGAGTAAATCTTGGCGTTCTTTGGTAGAAAACATCTTCCAGCACTCAGCAAATACATCTCTAAACAACTTGAAGGAGGCTTGGTCGTTCACGTTGATGAGAAAGCGTAAGCATTGCATGACTTGGGTGGATTCAATCTGCTTGCACTTTGTGGTAAATGCAATCAGTTGATCTAGAGCTTCACTTTGTGTAATCGTTGGTTCTGCAACATCTTCACTCACAAACAAGGAGCTGATGGATGTGATGCGAGGCACATTGTTGGAGGGAATGAACTCATGCTTGGCCACCAATAAAAGTACCAATTCCAAAACTGCAGTGATCCAAAAGTCATGGGCAATGGAATCCCAATTCTGTACACCCAACAAGTAATGCAAACGTGCTACAAGTCCATCTGCAATGTTATCGTGGAAGATCTTGATGAAACGATCACGCAAGCGGTGATCAGGGTGACGCATGCCTAACAAAAAGGAAGTTTCCAGTTTAACAGTCAGTTCTGAGCGCATAAATGTCGGATTTTCGTAAATTGAGGCCACCAATTCAAGGTAATCATGAACAAGCGAAGCATCTTGACCATCAAAGGAGATCATGGTGGAAAGCAAATTGGCCTTTTCCTTCAAGGTTGGGTAGAGTTCGTTGGGCTGCTTCATCCATTCAGATACCATGGAGAGGATGAGGCGCAACAAGGGCAAACTGCTGGAGTTTTCAATCAGTTGGATGATGCACGTTAAAAAGTAACGACGGTACTCGCCTTGTTGGCACACAATGGGTTTCATCAACGTGATGGTACTAGTGAGCGTCTGAATGGATAATTCAGTGGTTGGTGCATCAAAGGTCAAGTGTTCCTTGGTGAGTTTTTGTACCAGACGAGCCAAATCAGGCATGAAGGCCTCCATTACACTTGGATGAACGGTTGAAATGGCGGTGAGGTGCAACATGGCTGTTTGGATGTTGGTTGCTGTGGGCAAACCTTCACGAATGATGGTTTGAATGTGTTCCATGAAACCAATGGATACTGGTGCTTGCATGTCGAGCCTTTGCATTAAATCAGACAAAATGGGACATGTATAGGAAGCAATGGGTGAATGGCTGGATTTAAGGGAAGGTGTCAGCAAGGATTGAAGGTAGGACAAGTGAGATTGAATCCATTCATCAGAACGGTATTGGACGAGGATGCGAAGGATTTCCAAGGCAGAGCATTTCTGTCGAAGAGTGCCTTCTTCATTGGTTGACAGCAACTTGGATTCCAAATTGATCACCTTGACATTGGCGGTGGTCCATCCTGCCTTGATAAACATTCTGAATAGACGGAGTACACGATAGGGTAGGGAGGAAGCAATGGCATCAGGCAAAGTACTTGCAAACACCACCAAAAAATTCAATAAAATGTCACGCAAGTGCAATGAAGGAGTGTATCCAGTGGAACCTTGAGAAACGTACTTGATTTCCCACTGATAAATCAATTCTGCCAAATCCAACGCAAGTACTTTAGACTCCATTGAAGAATTGGATTGCATGGCGAGACGGGGTAACATGTTGATCAGGTGCTCACAAAATCCAGATCTGTAGGGGTAAAAAGCATCGTTGTGCTGAATGAGAAATGCATAAATGTTACCCAATTGTGCAAAAGTATGACCGTCATCCACCAATACACGCTTCATCCAACGTACCCATGCTGGTAAAGATGAGAAATCAGGACGATCCATGAGGCGAGGTAGGACGGGTGCAAGGATATCCAGTGCTTGCTTGACCAACGTTCTGGATTCGGATTGATGAGAACGAAGTAAAGCAACAAAGATGGAAACCACATTGTCAAATGGATCATTCAGATCAAAGGTGGCAAGGAAGCGCGAAATGACGACATAGGTGGCGTGTTTGACAGTGGGATCATCTGAACGAAGGAGTACATAGAGAAACTTGAGGATATCTGAACGCTTGTCTTTGAACTGCCGAGAAAAGTGCTGAATGGTAATGTCTGTGAACCGAAGCACTTCAATCTTGAACGCATCCTTCCACTTTTTAGATGCTTCTGTAGAGCTGAAAATGATTTTGCAAGTGTCTGCAACCATGGTGGAATCAAAAACAATGGCAATATCAGCTGGTTTGTTTTCTGCAAGGTTCAGCATGAGGGGAATCACGATAGATCGAAGGTACATGGCCTTGATACTGAAATCAGCCTCTGTCTTTACATTTTGCAGGACAGTCTTGATCAACTTGTGAGCAATGGTTGGCGTCACTTTTTGCACAAACTCACCTACAAACTGACGAATGCTTGTGAAATCTCCTGCACAATTGTAACTAAGTATGCGTACAATGTCCAAGAGTCGATTGACGTGTTGTGGATGACGATTGAGCAAGGTGATTAAGAACTGGCACATCATCTTGTTTTCACGACAATACTTGAACGTCATATCTGTGGATGAAATGTCACGGAATCGAGCAGAAATCACATCCAAAAACTCGGTTTCAGACAACCAATCGGGTTGGTGCACAACAATGGCTTTAGCCAACAAGAGTAAATCATACAACTGTTCATCAGGCAACTCTTCACGTTCCAAGAGGGAGATGATGTTGGGCGTATTTTGCACCACTTCTTTGCAGAATGTATGAGCACTTTCATCCTTGACTAGGTTGATGAACAAGCGGAATTTGTCATGATTTGGAAAAGTGTTCAAAAAGTACTCGACGCTTTCACTGGCATAGCGTGTGGTGTACTTGAGGAGGCTTGAACGGAATGGTGAGCTGGCATTGCGATGCAAAACACTTTCGTAATCGAGCACAATGGCCACCAAGTCTTCCAAAAAGATGGCCGCACTTGTTGGAAGGAGATGGAATATCTCCAACGTGTGCACAATGATCTGAATTTCATTGTTTTCACTCAATGGTCGACCAGAAATCTCACGCAAGAACGCAGGTTCAGGCCAATTTTTCAAATGCTCAATGAGTTTGTTGCCAATTTCTGCCTTGAAGTAAGTGCTCAAATGCTTCAACAAAGCAGCCAAGCCCTTTAAACCACCAACGGTCAAGTGTTTGGGATTAGCGAGGTTGGTGAGGATAGGACGTAAACCTTGCTGCAACAAGTCTTTTTGGATCTTTTGTTGATAGGAATGAGTGAGTATTTGCTTTAAGCCTTTGTTAGCGGCCTCCACGACATCAGGTGCTTGAATGTAAAGGCATTTGAAGAACGTGGACATGATTTTGCTACGCGTTGAGTTTTGGTGTTGGCTAGCGAATTCAGGAGAGGACATGGCAGCAGTCAGCAACTGAATACACACAATGCGCAACTTGGAGATGAGTGCATTGTTCTTGTGCGTGGACCTGCTCACCAAAGCCTGATCTTCTGCATCTGCAAATGCCAGGGTTTCTGTGATGAGACGCATGAGTTCTTCATTGGAATGAAGGAGAAACGGACGCAAATTCATACAGTACGTGATGGCATCAATGTAACCAATCTGCATAGCAATGGGCAAGGCACGCAATGGTTTAGCATAAATGGGTCCAAGTAAACGATCCTTTACGGGTGCAAGGATACTGGTCAAATCCTCACAACCAGTGACTTGAGAGAGCATTTCAAGGGAGGTTTGTACAGCCTTGCGCACAGCTTCATTCGAACTGGACAAATCGGTGATGAGAATGGAGACCAAATTGCTAAAACGATTAGACAAGACTTCATCATCTGCAATATCATCTTTGCTGTACTCTTCATGGCAAACACGAATCACATAAAGCAAGGTTTGAGTGGTGTCATCCACGTTTCCTGTAGCAATCTCCAAAGGCATGTCCTTGAGCATGTACAACAAGGCACGCACGAAATCCAGCAAGTGTTCTTCCATCCACGGTTTACCCAAGTCAACCTTCATGCTGAGCAAGGATATGCCATAACAACCTCCACGCTTGTGACTCCAACTCACATGATAGCAATTGCTGCACAACTTTTTGGCCAACGTGTTGAAGGCACTCAAACTGGACACGGCTTGTGTTGGTGGAATGATCTTTTTGCAACATTCAAACAACTGCAACACAAAGGTCTCGGACATGCGACGGAGACTGAGGTTGTCGGATGTGATGGCAGCAAGTAATGCATCGATAAACACCACATGATCCAAAGCATTGTTGGGGTGCTCCTTCTTACCTTCCATGCAAAAAAGCAATGCAAAGTAAATGGTCAAGTTGTTGGCAAATTCCTTGGCTTCAGGACAAAAGTCTTCAGATGCACAGTAAAAGGTGAGCAAGAGCAACTTTTCCAACATGTCTTGACTGTGAATGCGTTTTGTTTGCGTTGTATGAGCAGCTTGATTGTCGTAAGCAAGGGTTTCCAAAGGGAAGTTGCTGCCCTTGTCCAGATGAGCACTGACACGACCAGCAAGGTCCATCACGTCGTCGATTTGCATGTCAATCATGGACACCAAAACGGATTGGACAAAGGTAAAGGCTTGTTGTTTGCTTTCCCAGCTGTGCTTGCCAAAGAGAATGCTTTCGCACAAGGGCACCATGTCATCCAAATGCAAATCCATTTTGTTTTGTTGGAGGAGGAAGGTGAATGGTAATACGTGGTTATGGTTGCTTTCAAACTGAATCAAATCCTTGTGACGACGATTTCTTCCTCCCAGCTTACCAAGGATGCGCAAGGTGGTGATGCTGTGGCTATCGTTCAAGGGCTCTGGCTTCAACAATCCATACAACGAGTCCATCAAATCATCGATGACGGGAGCAAGGATGGGGTCAAGGAAGTCCTGTGTGAGGTTGTCAATGCACAATTCAAGTGTACGTAAACCTTGTGAAATCAAATCTGGACCTGCTTTCAAGGCCAAAACCAAAGGGTTCATCAAATACATGAGGTAAGGGAGCAGGACACTCAGGCGCACAGGTACGGTCAAACACAACTCCACAAACAATTCACGCATTTCTTCTTCCACAGTCAAGGAAAGGAAGACGTTCAATCCCTCTAAAATGAGTGGAAGTAAGGGCAACACTTCCTTGTAAAGTAATTCAAAACGACCACCACCGATGCTGCGAAACAATGCACGCAATAACAAAAAGTATCGCTTGGACACGGTGTTGGTTGAAGCTAATTTCATGCAACTGATGACGATCTTGGTCAAATGAGGTAGGATTACCGTTTCATTCACATCAGGGAACAAAGGGACAGCCATAAACACCAACTTGAACATTTTGAGCAAAGTTTCTGCATAATCTTCATCCTCTGATCCCAAGGAATCCAACTTGTCCACCAAAAATCGGAGCAACACTCCAAAAAAGTGTGGTGAAATGGTTTCATTGGATAAAAAGGCACGTGGAATGGCAATGGTCAATGGATTCTCCTTGATGCAACGGAAGAGGAATTCTTGTTGTGTCACAATGATTTCTTGAAAGATGGCTGGATCAATGACGATGAAGGCCGCAGCAAAACATTCTAATGATTCTGTAAGTTCCTTGTTCCTTTCTTCCATGCTATACACTCGGCCATTGACCACTTCGTTTCCAGGCTGTGCGAGGGTGTAAAAACGAAAACCTGCAAGGCCATCGGAAAAAAGACGTACAAACAAAGCCATTTCATCCACTTGAAACAGAACTTGATTAGAGGACTGCTGTTGTCCCAAAGGTGAGGTGTCTCCAAGCTTGATGTTGAGGGCACGAACACCCATAATAATGCTGTTGAGTCCCATCAACAGATTCCTGAAATGCTGCCGTTCCTCCACAATATCATGGAGATCAGAGTAATGTAAGGGAAGTGCAATAGTCTTGTGCTTGCGATTGGAGCCCTTGGTGACAAGTGCAGTCGTACCTTGTTCTTGTTGGTAGCGATCTAAGCTATGTCGTAGCGTTCCAAACTTTTCTGTAAACAAGGATAGGATAGTAATCATCTGTCGTCTTGCTTCAACCACATCCTCCATATGGTTGAGGCTCTCAATGAGATTCAGTAATAGTTTGGAACACATGGTCTGAATGCCGGGTGGGAACTCGGAATCATGCAAATACCTACCAAAAATGGAAACAGAACGTGTGATTTGATCTGGGCTGAGGCTTTGACGAATATGATGCAAAATATCGGCACATGTGCTAAAAGCCAATGCACGCAATGTCTCACGACTTGTGTATCCTGGACCAGTAAACACGTCTTCTTCCAACAACAAGTCCACCTTGTGCATAAAGGCCACTTTATAATCTGTTGATAAAATGTGACGAATCGCAATAATCAATTCCTTGCGTGTGGTTGTGGAATCAGGTGGGCATTCTTTGAACAAGCGCATGATGATTTCTGGAATGTTGACATTGCGCAGCGTGGGCAAGTGGATATTGTTACTTCGAAGCAAATAAACCAAAAAAGACAACGTCTATGCCCTCTTAGTCAAAAGTAAAACGAGTAACATACTTTGGTTTGTGCACCAATGAATTCATCGTACAACTTGTTACGAACCTCTTGATGTGCAGCTGTAGAGGATCGACTTCCTCTTCTCTCCACCACTGGAGGTTTAACTTGTAGCATGAGTGTCTACATCAACATGAGTTGCCATGAGGGGAGGGGGGAGAGGACTTGCATTCACCACTAATGCAGTAATTTCCTCTGAATTGTGAGGGACAATATGCCGATTTTGCTGAAATAGTATCACCACAACAATTGGACATTCTGTCAACACCTTGAAACTTGCCATGCTTTTTCCATACACTTGATGATCTTTCTTGAAGACATCTGGAGCAGGTTTGGGAAAGGAAACTGAGTCACTTGAATCGTAGTGCATTGTCTTGTTTTCTGCATTGAAGAGATTCTCCACTGCATATGGCATGTTCCTGTACAAGTCCTTCATAAAATCCAAATAAGCCTGCATGTGTTCCTCTAGGAGGATTCTAAAGTCGCGGTACAATTCAAGGTGGATCTTGAGGGCCAGCACGGCATTTTCTTCATTGTCGTTACGCAATACACGAAGCAACAAACTGGCGAAATTGAGTGCATGAGGTTCGAGGGGTGCTGTGCGAGGGAAACGCATAAAGATCTCCAAAATGGTATGGCGTAGATTCTACACAGGCGTCATCAAGCACATTGAACAAGGCCTACATGAGCTGGATCTGCGTTGGAAAATGCTGGTAACACGGTTGAAATCAGATTTTCAAATACAGGAAACAGCTTTTGAAGGAATTGTGTGTAATCCCAGGAGTGGAAGGATTCGAATTGATCTCGCAATTCCACAGTCTTTGGTAACTTTTGATCCAGCGCTAAGGTACGATCAGTTGAAGGGTGGGAGGGATGCGTGCGTGTCACGGGATCATTGAGTAGCCGTGCGTAGGAATCAAGAGATTCTGCAAGGCTCATGTGATTTGATGAAAAAGCGAAAAAAGTTGTACTGCTCAACTGCTTATGCTCATTGCCACTACCATGCATTACTACAACCACCACTCCTCCTGTTCATTGAGGGTAAAGACCTCCTCTGCTTTCAGGCCATCATCATGACACGTCAACTCGTCTAGGGTGAGTTCATGACACAATGTGCTACGTCGCTTCGTTGTGGTGGCAGGATGTCGCTGCTGCACACAGATTCTCTCCTTCAAGGGGCACAGGATCTTGCCCAACTCCATCATCCTCCTTTCAATAGCCAACATCATCCAACCATTGCCATTGAGCCTATCTCGTGGAAGTCGTTCGTATTCCATTGAATCATAGGGTCTTGCACTTAGAATACCGTAAATATCCGATTGCTCCATGGCATACGACATGCCTTGCTGGATGCATCTTGCCAATAACTGAATATTATAGTGAATGCTAATACTAGTGAGTGTGGGTAGCTGCCGAGTCAACACTCCCCGAGATCTTGCCAAATGTATGGAGGGACTGTCGCTTAACCTGCTAGCTGACCATGACCACACAGAGGAACTTGATGATGAGAATGAGCTGGCAGGTGACATGGATGTCGTGGGTGTCTCCTTGTACGAGAAGACAGTGAGGGGGGTGTCCGGAGATTTATCCAGAGTACCACGAATGGCGTTTCGTCGGGGAATACTCACAGAATTAGAGGAGATGAAGGGGATGGAGAAAATCATGTGTGGTGTGACTGCAAATGTGGAGGAGGAGGAGAAAAATGGAAAAAAGCCGTCCAACTGAGGAGGAGGAAGTATGGCCACTCCCCCACATAATAGTGAGGGGGGTAGCGTGTCAAGCATTGCTCACTCTTACGCGTCAAACGATGCTTGAGCTGACGCGTTCTACTACTAAAAAAATTTCATCTTTCAATCGCATGGCAGAAAAAGTAATTAATCATCATCACCATCAACCACTGATCCACCTTCTAGTCCACGCAGAAACGAGACGCTCTTAGAGCCCTTGAAGATCCAGCTCAAAAACTCTGGGATGATCAACACTATTTTGAATACGAATCTGCACCTGGTGAACCCAAGTACTTTGCAACCTTTCCTTATCCTTACATGAACGGACGTGCTCATCTTGGCCATACCTTCACCTTCACCAAGGTGGAATTCGCAGCTGGATACGAACGCTTGAAGGGAAAACGCGTTCTCTTTCCCTTTGGTCTTCACTGCACTGGTATGCCTATTAAAGTGTGCGCAGACAAGCTCAAGAAGGAAGTGGAGATGTTTGGACGTGACTTTTCTGGCTACAGGGCTGATGTTGAACAAGTCACTGCCAAGGTGGAAGCCATGGATGTGGATGAATCCCCCATGGCAAAGAAGAAGCACTCCAAGGTGGCTGCCAAAGCCTCAACTGCCCTCAAGTACCAATTCCAAATCATGCAGTCCTTGGGCGTGCCTTTGGAAGAGATTGCCGAGTTTGCTGATGCCAACAAATGGATGGATTACTTTCCTCCACTTTGGTTGAATGATGTTCGTGGCCTTGGATGCAAAGTGGATTACAGACGTTCCTTCATCACCACGAACCGTAATGCCTACTATGACTCTTTTGTACGCTGGCAATTCAACTTGCTCCGTAAATTGGGCAAGATCAAGTTTGGTGAACGTTATACGATTTACTCTCCTTTGGATGGCCAGCCTTGTATGGACCACGATCGTCAGGTTGGTGAGGGAGTAGCACCACAAGAATACACTGGAATCAAGCTCAAGTTGACGGAATGGACGGCTGCTTGTCAAGAAAAGGGGTTGGATACGTTGATGCAAGGCAAGTCTGTCTATTTGCTCGCAGCCACCCTTCGACCTGAAACCATGTATGGCCAGACCAACTGCTTTGTTGGTGTCAACATCACCTATGGTATTTATGAAACGAACAAGGAAAACGAATACTTTGTCTGTACTGAACGTGCTGCTCGTAACCTTTGCTGGCAAGGCTTTTCCAAGGAAAAGGGCAAGTTCACTCAAGTTGCATCGGTTCTTGGTAAGGATTTGATTGGTACCAAGGTGCACGCACCTCTTTCCTCTTATGAACATGTGTACGTTTTGCCCATGGACAATGTGCTTGAAACCAAAGGAACTGGTGTCGTGACCTCTGTACCAAGTGATTCACCTGATGATTATGCCACCGTCATGGACTTGGGCAAGAAGCCTGACTATTACAAGATCCAAGCTGAATGGATTGTACCATTTACACCTGTGCCCATCATTCGTACGCAATTGTATGGTGATCTCGCTGCCCCAACCATCTGTCAACAAAAGAAGATCAACAGTCAAAAGGATCGTGTGCTTCTCAAGGAAGCCAAGGAAGCTGTTTACAAGGAAGGCTTTTACAATGGTATCATGTTGGTGGGTGATTTCACTGGCATGGCTGTGCAGGATGCCAAGATCAAAATCAAGGATGCTTTGGTTGGCCAAGGACTTGCACTCGTGTACTATGAACCTGAAGGCACAGTCATCTCTCGCAGTGGTGAGGAGTGCATTGTGAATTTGTGTGATCAGTGGTACGTGGATTATGGAGAGGAGGAATGGCGCAAGATTACTGAAAAGGCACTCAGCACCATGAACACGTATGGTGTGGAAACTCGCCATCAATTCCAACACACTCTTGGTTGGTTGAATCAATGGGCCTGTGCACGCACCTTTGGATTGGGAACCTTTTTACCATGGGACAAGCAATATCTGGTGGAATCCTTGTCTGATTCAACCATTTACATGTCCTACTACACGATTGCTCACTTGTTGCAAGGTGGTTCTTTGGACGGAAGTGTGGTTGGCCCTCTTGGCATCACGGCAGAGGAAATGACGGATGAAGTGTGGGAGTACATCCTACGTGACGGTCCTGCCCCTACCTCCACCTCCATTGAACAGGCCAAATTGGACAAGTTGAAGGGTGAATTCACTTACTTTTACCCTGTGGACTTGCGTGTGAGTGGCAAGGATCTTGTGCCCAATCATCTTACTTTTTGGTTGTACAATCACACTGCCATCTTCCCAGAGAAGCATTGGCCCCAAGGCGTCCGTGCCAATGGACACTTGTTGTTGAACAGTGAAAAGATGTCCAAATCCACTGGTAATTTCATGACCTTGGCTGAAGCACTTGGCAAGTATGGTGCAGATGCAACTCGTCTTGCCTTGGCTGATGCAGGTGATGCTTTGGAAGATGCCAATTTTGAAGAGACAGTGGCCAATTCTGCCATCCTTCGCTTGTATACCTTGATGGAATGGGGCAAGGAGGTGATTGGTGGTGTGGATGCCTTGCGTACTGGCCCCATGGACTCTTTCCATGACAAGGTGTTTGCAAGTGAAATGGTGGAATTGCTTCACAAGGCAGATGAAGCATACACGAGCATGCTTTACCGTGAGGCCCTCAAGTTTGGATGCTATGAATTCCAAGGCATTCGTGATCGCTATCGTGAAACCACTCAGTCCGAAGGCCTTCCTATGCACCGTGATTTAGTGTTGCAATGGTTGGAGTGGCAAGTACTCTTGTTGGCACCCTTCACGCCTCATTGGAGTGAACACATGTGGATGGATGTCTTGAGGAAGCCTTCTTCTGTCATGCTTGCACGTTGGCCCACTGCCTCTACTCAAGTGGACAATGCTGTTCTTGCAGCTGCTCAGTACTTGCGTGATGTGATTCGACGTGTGCGTGAACTCGAAGTGGCTGTTCAAAAGAAGAAGAAGGGCAAGGCCGTCTCTGACTTTAATTCCAATGCACCCAAGGCCTTGACCATCATTGTGGCTGATCATTTCCCTGAATGGCAAAACGCCTCCGTCGCCCTTTTGAAAAAGACCTATGAAGAAAGTGGCAATCAATTCAACGACGGTGCCATCAAGCAAGCCTTGGTCGCAGCTGGTATGATCAAGGATAAAAAGGTCATGCCCTTTGTTCAGGAGATCAAGGTACCTGTATCATACTTTTATGATTGACCAAGTGTAGAAACGTGTGGAAAAGTTTGGCGCTGATGCCTTTGATCGTGCCTTGGTATTTGATGAATGGACTACCTTGCAAACGGTTGCGGATTACATCAAAAAGAGTCTTGGATTCACTGAACTCAAGATTACTCGTCAAGCCAATGGGGATTTGAATGATCTGGAAAGAAAGGCTGCTGATTTAGCTGTACCAGGGGAGCCAGGTGTTCACTTTTGCAACATTTGATGAATGTGAGTGAGTAAGGTGGACATGACAATAAAACGTTTATAGTGTACTATTATGTTTTCTATTACGAAAATTCAGCAAATACAAAAAATACTAAGTGTTATAGAGAATACTGTTAAATAACGTAATATTTAGTATAATCTCAAATTTATAAATATAGTCCTTACTCTAGTTAGAAATAGTATAACTTATCTTTGTATATTACTTTTAAAGATAGATCTTTTCTTACTTATTATATTTCTTAGAAAC
>QZWU01000054.1:0-54943 GCA_004114255.1 Acaulopage tetraceros
TTCATGGAAAGGTGCAATTGGGGCTACGGTGAGCTTGAGTGATTGTTCGTCAACAATTGTAACATTGTCATCTCGTGCAGGAAGTTTGAGAGCCATGATTCAATCAAGTGAAAAGAGTTGGGTCACGGAGCGACCCTACTTTGAAAAGCATGGAGCTCATCAAAAAGAACTTTCTACTATTGATGTACTGCATGGCTGCAACTGAGAACACGAGGAGATGAAACACGACGTTGGCAATCTAGAATGTGTTGTTGAAATTGAGGGAGATATGTGGCTTCAAGCCGCTCTTATGGGTCATTAGTGCAATGAAGTATCTTCCAATTAAGAAGAAGAAAGCAGCAAGGTAACTAGTAGAGAATATACATACATTTGCAAGGGAAGAGACAATTAAGATTTGGAAGTGTAGAAATAAACTGTAGATTGAATGAGAACTGAAGAATAGCATTATAACTAAGATTAAATAGATAATAAAAGCAGATGCAAATAGAGCAAATGATTAATCAATAAGATTACTATAGTTATATAAACAGTACTTAAGGATTAACTTGAATTTTATAGTAAGAAGATATAGTAGCTAGATACTCTTTAGTAAATAAGTTAATAGTAGTATTTATTAAAGTCTCTTCTCTTTTATATTAAGATTTAGTATTTAGAGTCTAGATAGAAGCTAAATTCTATACTTTTATACTTTATATTTTCTATTATATTATTCTTATAATAAAAACTAGCTTAGTACTAAAAAAGAAAAATCTAAGTTATTAGAAGATGTAATCAAACTAAAGATATCTCAAAGTAAGCATTAAAGTAAATAGAAATCAAGGTCAAGAACAGTAGAAAGAAGTATTAAGAAACTAAAAAAGATAGTCATTAGAGAGTTAATTCAGTTTTTTAGATTGTAATAAAGTTGTAATGATAATTAGCATCTGTCTACTTTCAACCAAAAGGAGGTTATACTGATATTTCTAGTAAATTGGGTCCCTTTTTAGAATCTTACATTTTCTCAAAAGAGTTTTGAAAATCTCAACAGAAATTCTACAAACCTTTGGGAAATCCCAACCGAAATTTCTACACAGGGGCTTCACTATAAACTTGTGACTCTCTCCAATTTCAAAATCTTCCTTCCTTCTCGCATGCCACATATTCCACCGTCCACCATTCCACATTTCACCCCATCCAACACTCTGGTCATCACCCACGTTCCAACAGCAACTTTCAATCACCCACAATCCTTCACATCACTCGCCAACATCTTTTCACAATATGGATCAGTACATTCCTTCTCACCTCTCATCTACTTTGGTCGAATCTTTTGCATCTACGAGCAAGTCGCCGATGCTCTCACTGCTAAACAAGCACTTGATCACATGATTTGGCAAGGTGAAGAACTTCGTGTCTATTTTGGTGATCATACACCCACGCTAACCACTTCCAAGCAGTCCAACTACTTGGCTGTACCTCAACAGACTCAATTATGGCTCATTTCACCGCCTGGTTCACCACCTGTTGATTGGGAACAAACGATTGAAAGTGCACCAAATAGTGTTGTACATGCCCAAGACTTGATGGATGCATTGAACCATGTGGTAAAGGGGACGAGTGGTGAGAAATTAGTGACGATATTGCCTGAACGACAAGTCATGGATAATGGAAGACAGGTACATTGTCCTGCTATTGAAGTATTGGATTGGGACAGTGATCAAGAGGATGACTGTGGTATTGTGATTATGGTGGAGGAGGACTGTACGAATCGATCTGCGGCAGCACAGTTCATGTTGCCAAGAACGCCACTGCCTCCACCACTGTTTCAATAAAGCAGTCACATATGGCTTCTTTCATTGACAATTTGATTAGTAATCCTCTTAATTGGGGACTTGCACTCCTCGTAATCTATTTTGGAAAGCAGTATTTTGGGTCATTGGGAGCACCTCCACGATCCAATGGACCTCCTCCTCCACCACCTAAACCAACTGTATTTCGTGATTTTACACGCCAAGAATTACTGGAATTTGATGGCAGAAAGGCTCCTGATGCTCCCATTTACATGGCTGTAAAGGGCCGTGTATTCAATGTATCTGCAGGCCGACATTTTTATGGACCTGAAGGACCATATGGTAATTTTGGAGGACAAGACGCGTCACGTGGACTTGCCAAGGGTTCATTTGATTTAGACATGCTTACACCATTGGACCAACCTATTGATACATTGGAAGATTTGGATGATGAAGAGAGGGAAGCCTTGAATGATTGGGAAACTCATTTTGCAGGCAAATATATTGAAGTTGGTAAACTGGTTGAGAATAAAGATTAGGAAGTGTATTTCATGGTGGAGTGGAGGTATCCTGCTGTAGGGAACTGACGTGCAAAGGAAATGACATCTTGTTTGAGGGAGATGAGGTCAGGAAGGGAGTCTTCAGTGAGTGCCGTCTTGAAATCTCGGAGTTTGGTGCCCTTGACCTGCTCAGTATTAAAGTGTTTGGCTAATTGGACACCACGATCAATGAAACGAGCAATGGTTGGCATATCTTTGGTGGTGAGACCACGGGTTGTCATGGCTGGTGTGCCGATACGAAGGCCATAGGGAATGATGGCAGAGGTATCACTTGGAATGGTGTTTTTGTTGACTACAATGTTGGCGAGTTCAAGGAGGCGTTCGACACGTGCACCATCGATACCCTTGGAACGAAGGTCAATGAGGACGAGGTGAGTATCTGTTCCATTGGTGACAAGATCGTAACCCAGCTCTTGAAGGAATTGTGCAAGTGCTTGACAATTGTCGAGGACTGCTTGTTGGTATGCAATGAATTCTGGTGATTTGGCTTCTTTGAGTGCAACTGCAAGTGCTGCAATGGCATTGTTGTGAGGTCCACCATGATGCCCCGGAAATACTGAAAAGTTGATCTTTTCTTCAAGGTCATACATGGTTGCTGTGCCCTTCCTGTCAATGGATCGAATGCCCCTTCTGAAAAAGATCATGGCGCCACGAGGTCCTCTGAGGGATTTGTGCGTGGTAGTGGTGACAACATGTGCATGTTCAAAGGGTGAAGGAAGGAGTCCTGCGGATACCATGCCACTGATATGAGCCATATCAATCATAAAGTAAGCATTGCAGGAATCGGAGATTTCCTTGAATCGAGCATAGTCCATGTTACGAGGGTAAGCACTGGCACCTGCAATGATCAACTTTGGTCGATAGAGTTTTGCGTTTTTTTCCAATTGGTCATAATCAATGATGCCAGTTTCTTCATTCACTCTGTAAGGCATCGTTTCAAAGTACACGGAAACTGCAGAGATCTTTTTGACGCCTGTTTGGTAACCATGGGACAAATGACCACCATGGGGTAAATCTAGGCCCATGATACGCTCGTGAGGCTTCAGGAGTGCACCATAGACACTCAGGTTGGCAGGGGAGCCTGAGAGAGCTTGTACATTGACACCCCATTTAGCAGGATCCAAATCAAAAGCTTCCAATGCACGGCGTTGACATAGACGTTCGATGCGATCAATATACTCGTTACCACCATAATAGCGCGCACCTGGGTACCCTTCAGAGTATTTGTTTTGGAGGACAGACCCATTGGCTTCCATGACTGCATGTGAGGTAAAGTTCTAAAAGAGGGGGAGTTGAATGTGGAACGAGTGTAGGCGCGCGTACTTCTGATGCAATGAGGATAAGAGAATCACGCTGACGACGCTTCTCCAACTCAATGATATCAAAGACTTCTGCGTCTGCTTGTTCAAGTGGTTCAACGAGAACCTATGTGTGATTGGATCAACAAAGGAAGATTGCCATACTTCTTGAACCGATGAAGAGAATCTTTTCACGCGAGTGGTCAGGCGTACTCTCTAGGCGTAGATGAGGTGGTGGATACAGCGTGTGATACGTGGACAAATCTAGTCAACATGTCAACAATTCTAGATGGAAGGAATCTTTTTTTCCCAATTTTTCATCCATTCCATGTTTCACGCGATTGTCCTTGTGATTGCCTTGATTGGCCCTGGTAGTATTCTTGCTACTCCTGTGGGCGCTACACCAGGTCAACAAAACGCAGCAGCACGTCAACCCAATGCTGCACAATTGGCAGCAGCAGCCCTTGATGGTCGGCAGGGTACCCCACAGGCTTGGGGTCAGCCACCTCAACAGGTCAATCAACCACAAGCTCACTACCCACCACCCCTTTACAACTTTCAGAACAATCAGCCTGTCTCCCCTGTTCCACAACCCGTCAAAGCACCCACGCTTCCTCCTCAGTTCAACTACTTTGCTATTACAGCACCTAAACCAACTGCCCCTGCTCCAACCCTCAATGCCTACACGTTCACCAAGACTGGCAAGGTACTTGGTAAAGGTTCCTTTGGAATTGTTTATGAAGCACAATCCAATGTTCCCAACCATCCAATAGTGGCATTAAAGTGCTTGACTACTGGTAGAGATGAGACTGAAATCAATACGGAATACCGTTACCAGTCAGCCGTTTCTGAATCCAACAATGTGCTCAAGACCTTTGGATTGGTTCAAGTAGATGGTCAAAAGTGCATGGTATTAGAACTTGCAAATCAAGGCGATACTTATGAATTCATCAAAAAGATGGGACGTCCCATGACAGAAGATGAAGCTCGCGGTGTCTTTTATCGCATTACTGCTGGTTTGCAACACATTCATAGCAAGAACATGGCTCATCGTGACCTCAAAGCCTCCAACATTCTTGTTAGTAAAAGTATGCCAAAGATTGCAGATTTCGGATTGAGTGTATTTGTGGATGGAAGTGATCCACAGTGGAAGGCTCTTACACAGCAAATCGGCACACCTGGATACATGGCACCAGAATTACTTGGACAATATCCAATGCAGGATGCGAGAAAGGTGGACGTGTATGCCTTGGGAGCCACCTTTAGATCTCTCTTGACCTTGGAATGGAATCCACTTGTCTTTCAAGAGAACAATGCGTACTGGAGAGCCTTGAAACCTGAAGCACGCAATTTGATTCGATGGATGATGCAAGCTGATCCCAAACTCCGGCCAAATGCCGCAGAGGTTCCAAAGCACGCTTGGTTCAACTCTGTTAGACACTGGAATGTCTGGCAATAGTACAAGGATATAAAGCATTGTCAACCAATGTCCTCTTCCCCCAACAAAATTCTTTTTTAACTTTACCCACTTGCCCAGATTTTGACCAGGTGACATTTTCTTCATCCCACAGTCCTCAATCTACACACTGTAAATTGGCCTTCCAGTACAATCCATCCTTCTTCATCACCTCATCACACCCCCTAGATTTGGTTGGATTGACTGAACAATCTCACTAGCGCGCAAAATCTCATCCAACCCCACACACACACACAACTCGATCCCCCCCTTTCCTTTCCCCTTCCCTAGCAGCATCTCATAGAACCATCTCTCTTCAATGGATTCTTCTAATGCATATAAATCAAAAAGAGATGACAGCATTCCATTAGGCTACCAACAAGCCAGCAACTATTATGGTATGTAACTACTTTTTATGCCCCCCCCCTATATGCGTCCTTAGGTGGTTCCGAGAACGAATCAACACGTTCAGATAAACTACGTCGAAAGGGTAAGAGTCGTGCTGACCAGACATTTGCCACACCAACACCAACGCTCCCTCCTATGGATTTCAATGAAGATGATAGGCCATTGGGAGCACGACCTGTTCCTCCATTCGCTTATCCATTAACTGCCCGTCCACCTTCACGTGGAGAGCAATTGGATGATAATGTGCCATTGGGAAGAGTTTCAGCGGGTCAGAATGCACCTTATTTTGCAGGAAATGATGATACACCCTTGGCCATGGGTATGCAAGCAGTTAGAAGTGGATCTCCTCGACGCAGTGGTGGGAGACAGGGTAACACGACGCGTGTGGTGGCACCAGGTGGCATGATACCAGTTTATGTTGGACAAGAAAGAGGAGAATCTTCAGATGAAGGACAAGTGGTGAGACGTGCAACTGGCAGAAGGACACAAGGAGATCGTAGGCGACAATCTCAACCTTTGGAAGAAGGTGAAGGGCGTGGAAGTGGTTCTTCTCAACGGTATGGAGAAGGTGGTGCTCCAATCGGACGAAACAAGAGTTTGGTGAGGCCTGAACGATCCCGAGTTGCAATGGATCCCAATTCACCCTATTATTATTCAGCCAACCGTGCTGCTGCTATTGCTGAAGAAGCTCAGAACATGGAACAAGTGCCTGAAGAGAGTGCACAAGTATCAAGGAAAGCTACCAAGCTTAATCGTGCCAAGTTGTCCCGTCGTGCACCTGGTAGAAGAATGACGACCACGGATATGAAACCACCTCAAGAAAAGATTGAACGTACACCTTGGTACATTTTCACACGTATTGTAACCTGTTGTGTGCCTGTTGCCTGTATGAGATGCTGTGGGTTGCATTCTACTCCCATGCAACAAGCTTGGAGAGAAAAGGTCGGATTGGTGGTTATTATTTTCTTTTTGTGCTTGGCTGTGGGTTTTCTGACCTTTGGATTCCAACAAACACTTTGTGGACCTCAGTTGACTCGTGTCAAGGGTGGTCAGTTCATTGATCGTCCAAATGCTGTGATTCATGGTCGTCTTTACAAGATTGAAGGGTACAATCATCCTGTTGTTGCTGGCCTTGGTAATCCCGACCTCTTGGCCAATGAAACCAATGCTGGTGGTAAGGATTTGAGTTTCCGATTCCAATACCTCAACAACAAATGCAAGGATGTCTTGATTGTGAATGATGGTGCAGGCGATGAGAATGGTGGTGCTTACAATTACTTTCCTTGTGTCAATACGGATGCTTGGTCTGCTCCTAATCCCACGGACAATTATGCTCGTATTGGTTGTCATGACACTAGAAAGGCTCGTCAAGAACTCTCCAAACTCAAAGTGGTTGGTGACATTTATTATGATTGGGAAGATATCAACACTGAATTCTCCAATTACATTGTGTACAATGGTGCCGTTCTCAACATGAATTATACACAATGGTACGTGCCATGGATCAATGTTCCTGAAGAAATTCTTTACTTTCAAGACAATCCAAAGTACAGGGGCAAGGATGCCACTACAAAGTTGATGAGTACACCTGGTTTCAAGGCCGTTGCTCCATGCATGTTGGAAACCCTTAAAGTTGGGTACATTCAAAGCAATTCCCTTGGATGTATTGCAACAGATGTGGTCTTGTACGTGTCTTTGGTGGTCATTGTGTCTGTGGTGTTGATCAAGTTCTTCATGGCCTTGTTGTTTGGATGGGTATTGAGTTGGAGATTGGGTACAGTCAAGGAACGTACTTATAAGGAAAGACGTGAGCGCATTGCTGCTATTGAACAATGGGAAGATGAAGCCATGTACGGTAAAGCAGGTAGCAGTGCCTCTTCTGCAGATGGTCATAGTGCCAACACCACTGGATCGTTGAATGCTCCACCTTCCCTTTCTAAAAAGAACAATCGTGGCAGTTTCCTTCCAACCACCAGTCGCTTTCAAACTCCCCTTCCTGGTGATGAACCTGGGGGCAGACATCGGCCCAACACTGTTGTCAATCCATTTGTACCTCCTCCACCTCCAAGCAGTGGACGCAATCGTAATGATTCCATCAATGGTGGTGGATCAGCCAATGCATCTCCACTCTTTTCACCCATTGATGCACGTGCAAGTTATGCTCCTCGTCCAGGATCCGTTCATGGTTCCATGAGAAACACTTCTTACTTGGATGTACCAGTAGAACACATTCCACAAGGCTCTCGTCTCTCCTCCCTCGTCCAAAACTCTGCTCAAGTGAACCGTGCCTTGGAAACTGCTGAAAACCCCTTTGATTACGATTTGATCCATACCATCCTCCTTGTCACTTGTTATTCTGAAGGTGTAGAAGGTTTACGTACCACATTAGACTCACTTGCCACTACAGATTATCCAGCTACTCACAAACTTTTGTTGGTTATTGCTGATGGTATGATTGTTGGTTCAGGCAATGAAATGTCTACTCCGGACATTTGTCTTAGTATGATGAGGGATTTCATTATTCCTGCTGAAGAGGTTCAAGCCCACTCTTATGTAGCAATTGCTGATGGTGTCAAGCGTCACAATATGGCCAAAGTGTATGCTGGTTACTATGACTATGACAATTCCCTTGTGCCTCCCTCCAAGCAACAACGCGTCCCCATGATCACCATTGTTAAGTGTGGTGGACCTGAAGAACAAGGTAAACCCAAGGCAGGTAATCGTGGTAAGCGTGATGGTCAAGTCATCCTCATGTCCTTTTTACAACGCGTCATGTTTGATGAACGCATGACTGAACTCGAGTACGAATTCTTCAATGCCATTTGGAACTTGTCTGGTGTCCCCCCTGACCTTTATGAATCCGTGTTGATGGTGGATGCCGATACCAAAGTGTTTCCAGATTCCCTTACTCGCTTGAATGCAGTTCTGGTGCGTGATCCCCAAGTCATGGGCCTTTGTGGTGAAACCAAGATTGCCAACAAGTCTCAATCATGGGTATCCATGATCCAAGTGTTTGAGTACTACATCTCCCATCATTTGAACAAGGCTTTTGAATCCATCTTTGGTGGTGTCACTTGTCTCCCTGGTTGCTTTTGCATGTATCGCATCAAAGCACCCAAAGGTCCTAATGGCTACTGGGTTCCTATCCTTTGTAACCCAGACATTGTTGAACATTATGCAGAGAATGTGGTGGACACTCTTCACAAAAAGAACCTTTTGCTCCTTGGTGAAGATCGTTACCTCACCACCTTGATGCTTCGTACCTTTCCCAAGCGCAAGATGCTCTTTGTTCCTCAAGCAGTGTGCAAGACCATTGTCCCTGATACTTTCCGTGTACTCTTGTCTCAACGCCGTCGCTGGATCAACTCTACTGTTCACAACCTTTTGGAATTGGTACTTGTCCGTGATTTATGTGGAACCTTTTGCTTTTCCATGCAGTTTGTCATTTTTATGGAACTCGTAGGAACCGTCGTTCTCCCTGCAGCCATTTCCTTTACCATCTACCTCATTGTCATTTCCTTCTTTGTTGACCCTATCCCAATCATCCCTCTGCTCCTCCTTGCCGCCATTCTCGGTCTACCTGCTGTCCTCATTCTTTTCACCACCCGCAAACTCGTTTATGTTGGTTGGATGTTGGTCTACCTCCTTTCCCTTCCCATTTGGAATTTTGTCCTTCCTGCCTATGCATTCTGGCACTTTGATGACTTTTCATGGGGTGAAACGCGTATGGTAGAAGGTGAAGCCAAAGATCATTCTCATGGTGATAAGGAAGGTGAGTTTGATAGTAGCAAGATTGTCATGAAACGTTGGTGTGAATTTGAAAAAGAAAAGCGACAAAAGGCCCTTGCTCTCCTTGGTCAGGATGTCATGACATGGCACATGACGGGTGGAAGTGAACGTGGTAGTGTCTATGGAAGTTCTCATCCATCCCTCGTTGACCTTGGCTATGCTGCACCTCCCACCATTGGTAATGTTGCCATTGAAATTGATGGAGGCGTGCGTTCCAGCATGATGATGACTCCTGGAAATGTCCTCATGACTCCTCATGGTGGCTTTGCCCTTCCTCCACCCATTGGTGATGAACATGGTGGTGGTGGCAGCAGTACAGGATCGTCCAGTCGTCCAGGCAGTGCATTCGGTTCTTACAAACGTAGTAATTTGGGGATGTAAATTTATAATGTGTGGCCTTTTATATTAAAGTTTATCCACTCGTGCAATAATCGCATTCATCCTTTCCTGCAACACGTCTACATTCTTTTGAATCATGTCTTGATTTTCCTTGAAACTATCTTGCAACACATTTGCTTGTACCTTGACATCCTCCACATTTTTATCCAACCTATCTTGTTCCTTTTGAATCTGTCCAATCAAATCACTAAACATTGCAGCACGTTCATGCAACACTTTTAATCCTCTCAATCTCTCCAATAATCCAGGAACGACAGGAAGGACGGGATCAAGTCTATCCAACGTCCCAAACAATTTTTCAATCTTGGTTTCGACTTCTGGTCTGAATCCAACTGATGTGGTACTGGTGGTGGCAAGGACTTGACTCTTGATCTTGCTCATGCGATCCAATTCAGCAACGAGTAATTTAACACGTTTTACAGCTTGTTCAAGTTGTCTTGGTTGTGCCAATAATTGAAGTTGTGCATCCATACGAACCACAGATCCAAACAATCCATCAACAAGTGACTGGGGGACTGATTCTGTTCCTGGATCATGAGCATCCCCAACCAGTTTTTCAAGAGCAGCCAACCTCGCTTCCAACTGAGCAGTCTTATCCACTCCGATAGAGGCCTCATTCTTGACTTCTGTGGTCACACTGGTCGCTTCAACACTCTTCTTTGCTTCAATAGATCTCAACTTGGCAAGCAGAGCCTTGGACAGGGCAACTTGTCGCGACAACAACTGATCCTTGACATTCTCATCCGTCACTTGTCCCAATTGATTCGCCAATTCTTCCAAATCAAACTTGAGTGCAGTAACTTGACCCAACAAGACACTATTCTGCAAACTTGATTCTTCATCTTGGTCACTGGATGTCATACCAGACACTTCTGTTTCAAGTTGTTTGACTTCGTGCATGAGGCGTAAAAGACGCTGGTTTGGCGTTTCTTTTAATTCAGGTGAATCGAATTGGTAGGATGATGCATTGTTGTTCATACGGAGGTAAGCACGGTAAAGGCCACGTGTACGGGGAGTTGAGGAAGAGGAGGAATCTGATTGTGTTGCTTTACGGAAACGGTCGAGGGAAAGAGCTGGATTGATTGAATTTTCAAGGATATCATCAACTGGACGGTAATTGGTGACAGTCTAAGAAGGGGGGGATGAGGGAGGGAGAGGAGGGAGGTGGATACGGTGTAATCAAGAGTAGATGGAACATCGGGAGTTTCATAGACATCAGGTGCTGTATCCTAATCAACGGTTAATGTGAGGGATCATCAAGTGTACAATGTCAGGAAGGGATGCATATTTGGTGGCTGGTGGAGCAGGCACAGCTGGCGCAGTGGTCGTCATCACTTTTTTTTTCTCAGAGAGATGAGATTTATTAAGACTTCTTCCACTCTTTCTTTACCTTTTTGAAAATCTCCATGACCACTCTTGCGTCCTCTACTGATGAATGCTGTCCTTGTTGAATCTCTAATCCCAACACTTGTTTAGCAATATGTCGAAGGCCAGGCGTCCTCCCTGTTCCCATCTTGCTAAATTTATCAAACTTGCTCGTATCGCGTATCATGCTCTTTGGATGCGATAACATCAATACACTCAAGTCATTATGTACAGAATGGCCAATAAGAACACGATCCTGTAGAATATCCGATACTTGTTGTTGAACTTGTTCAAATGTGGATGCTTTGGTCAGATGTTGCTTGGTGATGCCTGACACGTGCGTTCTGTAGTCAGTGACGCGTTCCTTTGGCTTAACGTAGACATCTAGTACGACATGTCCATGGAAATTGACGATTGAGACGCGTGCAAGTGCTGAATCTTGACCTTCTGGGCCTACTCCGACCATTTCACAATCAATTGCCACGTATTTACCAATTTTGGATGCATTGTGCGCGAGTGAGAGGTCTTGGATGGCTTCTGTGCCATAAGCTGACTGTAAATCAGCGACTGAAATATCATCAAACCATCGTTTTGATAAATCTGGTTTTTTAGAGGGCTGAGTGGTGTCTTGAGTCCTCTTTCTCTTTTTGGTAATGGACAGTGATTTGGATAATGATTTCCAATTTGATGAAGGTTCGATTGTCATTTCGCAAAAAAAAACTTTTGAAAGTTGGGTTTGTTTACAGTGGCTGTGAGGAGCATGTATTGAATATAAAGGTGGATGGCTACACCTGTGAGGTCCGTGAACTTGTAAAAGTAGCGACTGCACTTACATGACTACACAACAGCAACCTACTGAGGGACTACTAGTGGGTTGAGTAGGTGCAGGACGCTTTCTAATTTCCCTAACCAAGTCATAGAATGCTTGTTGCACATTCACATTTAACTTGGCAGAAGTCTCAATAAACATGCAGTTCCAACTCTCGGCTAATTCTCTTCCTTCATCAGTTGAAACTTGACGTTCACTCTCCAAATCACACTTGTTACCCACCACGATAATTGGAAAAGATTCGCATTCCCTTTCACGCAAGATTTGTTGATATGCCGCATTGAGCGCTTCAAAGGAAGAGCGGGAAGTGATGGAATACACAAGGAGGAAACCGTCAATGGATTTCATGTTAGCACACCAAAAGACAATGTAGTTCAAGTATTCTCCGACTGCGGTATCAAGTACACCCAATAATGCATCTTCATTATCAATAACACACTGTTTGTGATAAGAGTCTACTCATAATAGGATGATGCTTCAATGGTAATACCTGAAGTAGTTGGATCGTAATATTCTACAAAATGTCCTTGAATGAATTGAAGAGTGAGTGTAGATCTGCCAACATCTAATCATCTGCCAATAAAAAGAAGGGAGGAAGTGTACCAACAAGCCCAGCCACAACAAGCTTGTATTCACGTATGGATTGTCTAGTTTTGTTTGCAGTCATGGCTGTATGCAGATGGAGCTGGTAAACTGGTGAATGATTCTCACACAAATCTTTTCCAGAAAAAAGAATTGAAATTTGCCTAGAATTTTTGTTTACAGTTTTGTAGAAAGTGGGTTTATTTGCAGTAGCTCAAGTGGCAGTGAGGAGTTGCTGAGCATGTGGCTGTCTTGAAACAATGCTGGTAGCACGTCATCACCTGTGAGGCCGAGGCAGATTAGTGTTCTTGCTAAAAAAATGACTGCAATTACATGACTACACAACAGCAACCTACTGAGGGGCTACCAGTAAGTTGAGTAGCTGCAAAACGCTTTCTAATTTCCCTAACCAAGTCATAGAATACTTTCTCTACATTCACATTTAACTTGGCAGACGTCTCGATAAATCCGCAATTTAGACTCTGTGCCAATTCCCTTCCTTCATCAGTTGAAACTTGACGTTCACTCTCCAAATCGCACTTGTTGCCCACGATAATAATTGAAACAGAGTTACAGCCCTTTACACGCAAGATTTCTTCATATGCCGCATTGAGTGCTTCAAAGGAAGCACGACAAGTGATGGAATACACAAGGAGGACTCCCCCCCACTGATTGTTCCCAAAAAAACTTTGAATAGGCCATGTGACAATGTAGTTCAAGTATTCTCCGACTGCAATATCAAGTACATCCAACAATGCATCTTCATCATCAATAACACACTGTTTGAGATAAGAGTCTACTCATAATAAGATGACGCGTCAACGGTAATACCTGCAATAGTTGGATCATAATCTTCCACAAAGCGTCCTTGAATGAATTGAAGAGTGAGTGTAGATCTGCCAACATCTAATCGTCAGTCATCCAAAAGGAGAAAAGTGCACCATCAAGCCCAGCCACAACAAGCTTGTATTCACGTATGGATTGTCTAGTTTTGTTTGCAGTCATGGTTGCCGATTAGTATGCAGAGTTGGTAAATCGGATCCAAAGTTTCTCACACAATCTTGATTCAGAAAAAGAAAAATGTCCAAGGTGATTGCCCCACTTTTGCCCATCTTGGGTAAATATGTACCGGCTTATGTTGCCTACTATGCCTTCTTGACCTTTCGTGTTATTTACTACCGCTTCAAGTACAAAGTCGTTCTTGGTGATGGCCAACACCGCATAAAAGACAACAAAGATGAAAGTGAACGTCAAGGCCTCCGTACCTTCAACAAGGCCATCCGTTCCCATGGTAACTTTGCAGAAAATGTCCCATTGGCACTGCTCTTGCTTGGTGCATTGGAAATTAACCGAGGCGCCTCTACTCAAGTCATCAATGGCCTTCATGGCCTCCTCATTGCTGCTCGCATTTCCCATGCTGAATTTGGACTCATGACTCCCCGTTCTTTTGGTTTATGTCGTGGATTGGGTGTCATTGGTACTCAAGCTGTCCTCATTCTCTCTGCATGGTTTGGCTGGCAATCTCTTCAAGCTTAGTAAACTCGCTCTATTCAGCTAAATACCCTCGATTCACCTTCTTTTTGTACCATTCCACAATCTTGCCGCCCTTTAATTCAATCGCTTGAATTGCAGCTTGTGACGCATTACTCACTTGAATATCAGGTAAGAAGGTTGAGGCGGATTTTCGGACATATATTGAGGGGGCGACCGCACTTACATGACCATACAACAGCAGCCACCATTTCCTCCAGACGGACCACTGGCAGATTGAGTTGCTGCTGCAGGATATTTTCTAGCTTCTCTAACCAAGTCATAGAATGCTTGTTGCACATTCACATTTTGCTTGGCAGAAGTCTCAATAAACATGCAGTTCCAACTCTCGGCCAGTGCCTTTCCTTCATCAGCAGAGACTTGACGCTCACTTTCCAAATCGCACTTGTTGCCCACAATAATAATTGGAACAGAGTAATGACCCTTTGCATGTAAGATTTGTTGATAAAGCCCATTGATTTCTTCAAAGGAGGAGTGGGAAGTGATGGAGTACACTAGGAGGAAACCTTCACTAGTTCTCAAGTCCTGTTCACGCATGGGAGCATACTCTTCTGAGCCTGCGGTATCAAGTACATCCAACAATGCATCTTCATCATCAATAACACACTGTTTGAGATAAGAGTCTACTCATAATAAGATGACGCGTCAACGGTAATACCTGCAATAGTTGGATCATAATCTTCCACAAAGCGTCCTTGAATGAATTGAAGAGTGAGTGTAGATCTGCCAACATCTAATCGTCAGTCATCCAAAAGGAGAAAAGTGCACCATCAAGCCCAGCCACAACAAGCTTGTATTCACGTATGGATTGTCTAGTTTTGTTTGCAGTCATGGCTGTATGCAGAGTTGGCAAGATGAACAATTTCTCACACCACTCTTTTCCAGAAAAAAAGAAAAATGTCCAGTTTGATTACACCACTTTTGCCCACCTTGGGTAAATATGTACCGGTTTACGTTGCCTACTATGCCTTCATGACCTTCCGTGTTGTTTACTACCGTAACGTGTACAAGGTCGTACTTGGGGATGGTCAACAGCGCGCCAAAGACGAGAACAAGGATGAAAGTGAACGTCAAGGCCTCCGTACTTTGAACAAGGCCATCCGTTCCCATGGTAACTTTGCAGAAAATGTCCCATTGGCACTGCTCTTGCTTGGTGCATTGGAAATTAACCGAGGCGCCTCTACTCAAGTCATCAATGGCCTTCATGGCCTCCTCATTGCTGCTCGCATTTCCCATGCTGAATTTGGACTCATGAGAGGTAATTCCTTTAATGCAGGTCGTGGATTGGGTCTCCTTGGTACTCAAGCTGTCTTTATCCTCACCGCATGGTTTGGCTGGCAATCCCTTCAAGCCTAATACACACACTCTCTCTATTCGGCTAAATACCCTCGATTCTCCTTCTTCTTGTACCATTCCACAACATTGGCACGCGTAGGTAATGCTTGTTTGGGCACAATATCAAACTTTTCAGGGTTTAAAAGTGCCCTCAATCCCAACTTGTTATGGTACACACATACAATCTTGCCTCCCTTTGATTCAATCGCTTGAATTGCAGCTTGTGATGCTTTACTCACTTGAATATCCACTGCACTCGTCAATCTCTCTGCTCCACGTGCCAACAACCTCACACCATCATGTACATTATGATGTACACAATTGGAATCACGTAATTGTTTCATGGTAATGGGTTGTGTCGCGTCAATCCTTCCCAAATCAATCCATTTCTGTAATTTCTCCAAATTAAGTGCAACAAGTTGTTGTTGATTCACATTCCAAAACCCACGTTTAGGGAATGCTTTGGTAAGAGGAGTTTGTCCACCAATGAATCCAGGTCGTACACCACCTCCTGATCGTGCATTTTGTCCCTTATGTCCACGACCTGCTGTCTTTCCCTTACCACTGCTTGGGCCTCTACCAACGCGTTTTTTGATACTGATTGCACCTGGATTATCACGTAATTGATTCAATCCAATTCGAAGTGATGGAAATGACTTGAACATTTTTATGGAAACAGGAGAAAAAGCATAACGATGTCTGAATTTTTCTCCCTCTCTCTTTTTTTGCAGATCAAATCTCACAAAAAAGCACACAAAATGGCACACGAAAACATCTGGTTCTCTCGTCCACGCAAGTACGGTAAAGGATCCCGTGAATGTCGCGTCTGCACCCATCGTGCTGGTTTGATTCGCAAGTACGGATTAGATGTCTGTCGTCAGTGCTTCCGTCAATATGCTAATGATATTGGTTTCTTCAAGGCAAGTTACTCTTTTGTATTTTTTAATTTTATTAGCGTCGTTAAATGTCGTGAGAAGAATAAAACACTCAATCAGAGTAGCTGTGTGTGGATGCTGCTAGCACCATGTCTTGCCCAAATTGTTTGTAGATGTGAGGAATGAGACGCGTTGGATGTGGTAAGAGGAATGGTGTACCTATTTGGCCTATGAATTGAGGGGATTGGGTAATGAGGACGAGGTTGATGAGGTTTGGGTGGGAAAAGAAGGAGGTGAGGACGCGTGGACCTCCTTCTACAAAGAGACGCGTGATGCCAAGGCTGTGGAGTTGGTCCAAAGCAGTAATGAGGTCGATTTGGTTGGTTGTGGGTGATGGTGGGACGCGTAGAATGTGTGCACCTGTACGTATCAATGCTTCTTCCTTATCAACAGGACTTGTGGTAAGGGTGACAATGATGGTAGGAAGGCGTCCTGGTTGAGGGAGGAGAATGTTGGCATCCAATGGGGTGCTGAGGTGGTTATCCAACACAATGACGCGTGGATGACGTGTTGGCTGAGGCCCATGTCTAATAGTGAGACGTGGATTATCATTCTTGATGGTATTGACGCCTACCAACAGAGCATCATGCATGCCGCGTAAACAGTGTGTCATGACCATGGACTCGAGTCCACTCAGTGGGAGTGGCTGACCACCCTGACCTGCCATCATACCATCCAGACTCTGTGCCCAACTACAAGTGACCCATACTTTGTTGGAGGGAGATGGTGGTGGAAGGAGTGGTGTGAGAAAATCAGTTGCTTCCTTCCACATTTAAATGACACTTGCAAGATTGGAAAATCTTTGGTCACAACGCTCTGCTCTTCCCTTCATCTATCAAGAATCTTTTCCCAGTTCCAAAAAGGTCAAGCCTGTCCTCCTCATCCATGGACATGCAGGTCAATCCCTTTCATTTGATGTGGACTGTATCAGATGGCAAACACTTGCACGCGTTCATGGATTAGATGTTGAAGTGCAAGCATGTAATGAACCTGATGCAAGTAGTACTGGACACCTTCCTGTCCTCATGGACAACACCACCTCGTACTCTGGAACGCGCATCATCAAGTGGATTGATGCTCATTCCACTAAAAATGACACTTGGTCAGAATCAGATTGGGCAATCTCGCGTTCATTTATCCATTTGTTGGATGGACAACTCCGTGCTGCTGTTCTCTACTTTTTATGGTCAGAAGATGCCAATTTCAGTGCATATACGCGTGAATTGTATGGATCACATTATGCAGATGGATTGTTACCAGTGGTCATGTGGCATCAACGTTCAGTCGTACAACAAGAAATTAATGTGTTGATGAGAGAAGCGTATTGGACGCGTGATGATGTGTACAGTCAAGCCAAGAACGTGTTGAATCGGGTTTCAGAACGATTGGGTGAGCATGAATGGCTATGTGGGACAGTTGATCCAATGCCAGTTGATGCCGTCTTGTTTGCTTATTTGCATGTGGTGTTGAATGCAAAGGGACCTCAGACACAATTGGTTAGTATGATCAAGGGCCATTTGAATCTGACTAAATTTGCTCAAAGGGCATTTGATTTGTGGTACAAGCAATAAAAAATGTATCCAACAAGACGAGCTGAGCACATCTCATTGTTGGAGAGATGGCAGCAGAAACGTTGGTGTTGTTGTTCTGGAGCATTCTGTGAATCAAGGCCTCATAGTGAGAGGCATCAATTTAAAGGAGAATGCGCACAAAGTGTTGGACTATCCAGAGGGGGGAGGAGAGGAAGCCAGTGGAAAACGCAGTCTCACTGGATTTGTCTGAAACTGTGGGAGAGCATGTTGTTCATCAAACGTTCATCACTCCTGTTGCACTCTTCTCGACGATACAGCCACACACATGCATCCAAACCACTATTTGACAAGATCCTCATTGCCAATCGGTAATCCACTCACCTCATCTCACTCAATCCTCAATAGTGGTGAGATTGCTTGTCGTGTCATGAGAACAGCACGATCCCTTGGTATCAAGACAGTGGCTGTCTATAGTGAAGCAGATAAACACGCTCAACACGTCCAAATGGTCTCCGATATTTCCCTTTATTATGGTAATACGCGTTAGGCTGATGAAGCATATTGTATTGGACCTGCCGCGTCTGCTGAATCCTACCTCAGACAAGATCGTATCATTCAAGTAGCCCATGCCTCTGGTGCACAAGCAATTCATCCAGGCTATGGATTCCTGTCAGAAAACCCTTCATTCGCACAACTCTGTCAACAACAAGGTGTCGTGTTTATTGGTCCTCCTGCAAGTGCAATCCTATCCATGGGTAGCAAGAGTGAAAGCAAACACATTATGGAGAATGCTGGAGTTCCTGTTGTGCCTGGGTACCATGGTGAAGAACAATCTGTAGAGTTTCTCAAGGCTGAAGCTGAAAAGATTGGCTATCCAATTCTCATCAAAGCCATCAAGGGTGGTGGTGGCAAAGGCATGCGTATCGTACACGACCGTAGTGAGTTTGAAGACATGTTGGCAAGTGCTAAACGTGAATCTCGCAACTCTTTTGGTGATGATCAAGTATTGATTGAAAAGTACCTTGTTACGCCTCGTCACGTTGAAGTCCAAGTCTTTGCTGACGTCCATGGAAACACCGTGTACCTCTATGAACGTGACTGCAGTGTTCAAAGACGCCATCAAAAGATTCTTGAAGAAGCACCTGCACCATTCTTATCAGAGGAATTGAGACGAGATTTGGGTGAAAAGGCGGTTGCAGCTGCACGTGCTGTTAATTACGTTGGTGCAGGTACGGTGGAATTCATTATGGATAATACGGATAAGCGATTTTACTTTATGGAAATGAATACTCGACTTCAAGTGGAGCATCCCATCACTGAAATGATTACAAAGACTGATTTGGTGCATTGGCAGTTGTTGGTGGCTGCAGGAAATACCTTGCCAGTGACGGATCAAAGTAAGATTGAAAAGCATGGACATGCATTTGAAGCACGTATTTATGCAGAGAAACCAGAAAACAACTTTCTTCCAGATGTCGGACCTTTGCTTCATCTCAAAATCCCTCAAGATCCTGCGCCTGGTGGCATCGTACGCTATGAAAGTGGTGTGAGGCAAGGTGATCAAGTGAGCGTATTTTATGACCCAATGATTGCAAAGTTGGTGGTGTATGGCAAGGATCGTACAGAAGCACTGCGTATCATGAGGAAAGCACTCAAGGAATACGAAATCGCTGGACTTTCTACCAACATTGACTTTTTAAAGAGACTTGCTAGTCATCCAGCATTCATTGAAGGTGATTTGGAAACTGGATTCATTGCAAAGTACAATGCAGATTTGTTTCCAGCCAAGCAAGCAGCACAGCCAAAGGCCATTGCATTAGCAGCTCTGCAGACTGTATTGCAGGATGGAAAGAGGTCAAGGGGACTTGGCCCATGGCACAGTAATACTGGATGGAGACCCAATAGCCATTTCAAGAGACATGTGACCTTGTTGGATGGTGATCTTGGAAAGGTTCAAGTGACGGTGACTTATTTGCCTAATGGTCAGTACAATTTGGATATTGTGGATAGTGCAGGTGCTCACCATACGCTCGTTAATTGTTGGGGATCCATTGACCACAACAATCGATTCAATGGTGAAATTGGAGGGGAACGTGTACAATCCACTGTGTATCAAGACAAGGACAATGTGTATGTGTTTGATGAATTCAAAGTAACCTTTGGCTTACCACTTGCAAGTTTCCTTGATGCCACAGAATCTGGTGGTAGTGCAGGGTCCGTTAAAACGCCCATGCCATGCAAGATTACAGAGGTAAATGTGCAACCAGGGCAACAAGTGACCAAGGGTGATACACTGATGGTATTGGAAGCCATGAAGATGGAACATGTGATCAAGGCACCCTTCTCTGGTGTGATTGACAAGGTATTTTACAAACAGGGTGAGTTGGTGGGTGAGGGCAAAGTGTTGGTGTCCTTTCAAGAAGGTGACAAATAATGTTGCTTACAAATCAACCTTAATTATTTGTCAGTCACGTTCACGTCTATTTAAATCCACACATGCCCCTCAACTTTTTTATTTATGCAATTCTTCAAGCGACTCATGACACTCACACCAGCTTACTTTTTCAGTCATGGTGGCCCACCACTTGCCATTGAGCCACATGACCCATCCCATCAATTCTTCAAACGACTTGGTCAACAATTATCAGGTGACAAGTGTCCCAAAGCAATCCTTTGCATTTCAGCACATTGGGAAGAATCTCTTCCTACCATTGGAACAGCACGTCTCCCACCAACCATCTATGACTTTGGGTTTCCCAACAAAGAACTCTATGAGCTCACATTTCCTGCACAAACGGACGCAACACTCATCACACGTCTACAACAAGTATTAAAGGATGCGGGAGTCAAGTATGCAGTTGATGAGGAGCGTGGATATGATCATGGACTGTGGATTCCATTCAAAGTCATGTATCCAGGTGAAACAAAGGACATTCCACCTGTTGTACAACTGTCGCTTTACAATTCATTGGATCCTGAAGCACATATTAAACTTGGAAGAGCATTGGCACCGTTGAGGAAGGAAGGTTACATGATTATTGGAAGCGGTGGTGTTACTCATAATCTACGAGCGTTCTTTACACCTGGACTGGCTAAGGGCATCAAGGCACCTTCCAAACAGTTTGCAGAATGGGTGTATGATACCATGACCAAAAAGACGGGGGAGGAAAGGGATGATGAGATCAAAAAGTTCTTGGAGCGACCTGATGGCAAGATCAATCATCCCAGAGAAGAGCACTTTTTACCAATGTTGGTGGTGAGTGGTGCTGCTGGTGAGAGCATTGGTAGACGCGTACATGATGCATGGCTCACCGATGCCTTTTCCATGGAGACCTATGTATTCGAGTAAAGAGTGCCAAGCCACCATGAGCAACGCAGTCTGAGCACGTGCCATAAATTTTCTTTTTTTTTCCCACACAAGATGAGATTTCTCGATTCCCTCCTCAGTCAATTCTCTCAACCTGCCAATTACGAAAAAAAGAAACTCTTTCGCTTTGGCCATACATTAGGCTCAGGCACTTATGGAGAAGTCAAAGAAGGTGAGATCATTGCCACTGGTGAAAAAGTAGCCATCAAAATCATCAAAAAGGAAACTGTTGCAGGTAATGAAGATCTAGTCAAGAAAGAGATGGACATGGTCACTGAATTACATCATCCCAACATTGTCCGTCTCCTCGATTGGTTCGAATCTCGCGACAAGTACTATATGGTCTTTACCCTCGCTACAGGTGGAGAACTCTTTGAACGTATCGTGGAAAAGGGTAAATTTACTGAAAAGGACGCTATCATACATATCCGAACCGTCATGGAAGCAGTCGCTTACATTCATTCCAAAAACATTTGTCATCGTGATTTGAAACCTGAAAATCTCTTGTTCAAGGATGAAGGTGATGATTCTCCCCTCATGATTGCTGATTTTGGTATTTCTAAACGTCTTGATTCAGAGGAACAAGTAATGGCTACGCTTTGTGGTTCATTTGGGTATACTGCACCAGAAGTACTTTTACGTAAAGGATATGGAAAGGAGGTTGATTTGTGGTCTATTGGTGTGATTACGTATGCCATGTTGTGTGGGTATACGCCTTATCCTATGGATGATAATGCTCGTTTTCTTGATTTGGCGAGGAATGGACGTGTTGAGTTTCATGAACGTTATTGGAAGAATATTTCGCAGGATGCAAAGGATTTTATCAAGCAAATGTTGGATCCTAATCCGACCAAGAGAGGAACGGCTGAAGAGGCCTTGAAGCATGTTTGGTTCACTGGACAGAATGCAACGGATGTGGATTTGATTAGTAATATTAGGGAAGGGTTTAGTGGTAAGGATATTTTGAAGAAGAATGTGCTCAAGTTGATGGCTGCTGGTGCATTCAAGAAGGCTGTGACGCAGATGGAGGACAAGAAGGAGGAGGAATCTACTGCTTGAGCTCTGTGTTGGATAAAGTGTGACTGCGATCGAATCTAATATGTCTGAAATCCAATTGCACATTAAAGGTTCTGGTGAGATTAAAATGGAGGTCAAGGTGAAGGAGGAGAGTACGGTGCTGGAACTCAAGGAGGAGATTAGCAAGGTTTCAGGCGTGGATGCACATCATCAGCGATTGATCTTTGCTGGTCAAGTTTTGAAGGATGAGAAGGCGTTGACTGACTACAAGGTACAGTGTGAGATTCTGTGTGGTGCTCATGACTGTAGATTGGAAATGGGCATACGGTTCATATGGTGAAGAGTGCAGCAGCTAGGCCTTCAACGAGCAGTGGTACACGCTTTAGTTGTGTGTGTTAATGACCGTTTGTAGCGCCTGCAGCAACACCAGCACCAACTCCTGCACCTCAGCCAACACTTCCAACATCTGCTCCTGCTAATCCATTCAATCCATTTGGAATGGCTTCACCACCACCACCACCAGCCTCCATTGCAGGAATGGATCCACAACAAGCATCTCAAATGCTACAAAACCCTGCTGTTGCTCAAGGTGTGGCTGCAATGATGTCGAATCCTGCCTTTATGGACATGATGATGCAATCTCATCCCATGGCAAATGATCCCATGACGCGTCAAATGTTGCAAAATCCAGAGTTTAGAAGAATGATGTCTGATCCTGCTATGCTACAATCTATGGCTCAAATGTCTGCTTCCATGGGAGGAGGAGGCATGTTTCCAATGCAACCACCACCACCAGCAGTGCCACCAACGCAACCAACAGGAGCGACATCAACACCTGCTGCTAATCCTTTTGCTGCCTTGTTTGGTCCTCAAGCTGGTCAACAACAACAGCCACAAGGGTTCCCCATGTTCGATCCTGCATTGATGCAATCCATGATGGGTGCTGCTGCTGCTTCTGCCACTCCTACTCAGCCACAAGAACCACCAGAAATACGATTCCAGGAACAATTGCGTCAATTGAGTGAAATGGGCTTTTGGGATGCTGAAAAGAACCTTCGTGCCCTTGTAGTGACGGGTGGAAATGTGAATGCAGCAGTCGAATGGCTTTTCTCCAATCCTTGACATGTCGAATAAATCGTATGAAAAGCACACACATACATTTGACCTCTGCCCTGTCTAGTGAATTGTGGACCAAGACACTTGATTCCACTATTGAATCCGATACCATCTGGCGTGAACAACACATCATCAAGGGCACACAAGGTGGATTACGCAGTTTGTATTGGAGGGTAATTTCACACTCACACTTTTTGACCACTATATGCACTAGATCTATCTCGGATGCCTACCCAACCGCGATCCGTCTTCATGGTCCACGATCCTTCAGCACCAACGTAACGTATACAATGAACTCCGCGTGAAATTCGTACTCGATCCAGCTGCATTGGCCGATTCCAACAATGATGTCAATCACCCACTCTCCTTGGCTGAAGAATCTCCTTGGACACAGTTCTTTCAAGACTCTGACCTACGTCAAATCATCCAGCAAGATGTGGATCGTACCTTTACTGACATGGAATTCTTTAAAAAGCCAAGTACGAGAGAACAACTTTCCAGCATCCTCCTCGTCTATGCCAAAATGAATCCTGATGTACTTTACAGACAAGGCATGCATGAATTGCTTGCAATGTTGTTGTGGGTTTTGGATCAAGATGCACTCAAGGAAGATGATGAAGAATGTGAATTGGAGGATATGAAATTGGTATTGGCCAAGGAATATGTGGAACATGATGCATTTACCCTTTTTTGTTCATTGATGGCAAGTGCAAAGCAATGGTACGAGTTTCATGAAGAACGACGCGCACCAAAGATCAAACAAGCAGCCTTTGAACTGGCATTGCGGGAACCACCCTCTTCAACTCCCACGCTTCCCATCCTGAGACGTACTCACAAGATTCATCACGAATTTTTGCAGGCTGTTGATAGGGAATTGTATCGTCATTTAGAAGATGAAGGGATTGAACCTCAAATCTACACCATTCGATGGTTACGTTTATTATTTGGTCGTGAATTCCCCTTTCAACAAGTACTGATGTTATGGGATGGATTGTTTGCAGAATCAACTTCACTTGACCTCGTTGACTATTTGTGTATTTCCATGTTATTGTACATCAAGGATGAATTGATGATTAGTGACTATGCAGATTGTTTGAGCACATTGATGCATTTCCCAAAGGTGGATAATGTAATGTACTTTATGAAGCAAGCAGTGTATTTACGGGATCATACGACGAGTGAAGCAGGACGACAAGTGCTGTATGAAAATGCAGAATTACGGGGAACTGTGGAGGAATTTCTTGTAAAGGAAAAGGAAGCAAGTGAACGTGTGGTTGAGAGGGAAAGAAGGGAATCCACTGCAACTACACCTCCAATTGCAGAGTTTATGAGGGTAGGTGTGGCTGTTGGTGCAAAGGCTTTTGAAGGATTGAAGAGAGCAGGTGCAGGATTAAGGCCTGCATTGCATGGACGATCTACATCGGATGCGACTAAACAAATGAGTATCATGTCGCCAACCAGTGCATCAGCTACACTTGCTTCTGTTCATGATGAACGGTTGGATCAACAAATGGCACAGTCGTTGACGCGTGCATTGGTAGTTTTGGAACGTGAGTTGGGTGGCAAGGAGGGTGGATTGGTTGGAGCTGCGTTTGCTGCGATCAAGCATGTGAGAGATGTGTTGGCTCATGCTGTTGCTGATTTTGAACCTTCTATTTTGGACACGGATGAAGAATGGGAGGAGATTAGTAAGGCGCCTAGTGTTGCTAGTAGATCTGAGGTTGTGGAGAGTGTGGCGTCTGATTATATGGATGAATTACCCGAGGTTATGGAAGAAGTGGTGCAAGAGCCAGTCAAGAAAGTTGAGGTGGAGCCAGCAAAGAGTATGGAACCTGTGACTGAGGTGAAAAAGGTGAGCGTGGTAGCTGAGCAAGTGCCCAGTCCAGTTACAGAGACCAAGGTGCCAGCAGCACAAGTCAAAAAGCCCGTGGAATCAGCCATTGCTAAGCGTGCAGCAAAACGTGCTACAAGGAAACAGGTCAACATTCATGATTTGTTGAATGAAATTGATGGTGGTACCAGTGGTGATTCCAGTGAGCTCCTCTCTGCTGCTAGTTCAGCTGCCCCCACGCCACCAACTTCCTCCATTGCCTCAGCAAAGAGAGAACCACGTAAATCTACTACTGTAAATGACTTGTTTTCAGAATTTGGATCTACCAAGCCAAAAGCAACCAACCATGACTGGTTGTTTGGTCAAACTCAGTCTGCACGCTTACCAAAAACACCACGGCAACGAACGGTTTCTACTTCATCCGAAAGGAAGGAGGAACTTTTCCCTGGTATCAAGGCAAGGAGTGGTTCAAGTAAACAGGTGGATCCATTGGGTGCTGAGCAAGTGGCACCAGTACGTAAACCAGTTGTGAAGGAGGTCAAGGAAACGCCCATCGCCAACAGTGAACCATTGGGTGAGACGATTATAGCTCAGCCAAAGAAAGAACCAGTCAAACCAATTGAAGAGCAACAACCACCAAGTCCAAAGGCATCAGTAGCACCCTTGACAGTAACCAGTGCTCCAGCAGAGATCAAAACAGCAAGCAGAAGTACACGTCGAACAGCCAAAAAGACTACCAATGTCTCTGCTGCTGCTCTCATGTTGGAAGTGGATGACTGGGAAGCAAGAGAAAAAGAACGCAAGGCACGTGAAGCTGAACAAGAAGCCCTTAAACAAAAGCATCGTACTCCCTTGGATGATCTGGGCAAACCTGAAGTGCTTGCGCCTACCAATGATGTATGGACATTGGATGAATCCGCGCCTTCCACAGTTGTCGTGAATGCCCCATCAGTAGTAGCAGCAGCACCATGGGAATCCAAACCAATTGAACCAACTCCTCTCACCTCTGCACTTGCAGCTGCTGTGGATGATGGCTGGGTAATCACTGAAAAGAAACCAGTGGTGGAGATGAAAATGCCGCCACCTCCTAAACCAGAATTAGTGGTGGATGACGCATGGCTCAACCATACAGATGAACCCACTAAATCACCCTTGCCTAAACCAGCGCTCACCATGAATGTCTCTGATGATGCAGCATGGCAAGATGTACAATTTGATGAAATTGAATCCGAACCCTCTGAACCACCCACCAGCCATCGATCCACCTATGAACCCATTGCTGAACTCGCAGACTTTGCCTCCAGCCCCATTGAACCAGCACGCTCCTTCGAATCCCCACCATCCACATCTCGCGTCCTCAGCAACAGTTGGCAATTCTCTTCCCTCTCCAAATCACGCAACAAGGACGTTGAACTCTCTGGTATTGGAAATGGAGTTTGGGAAGATGCATCAGCAAGCAGTAATCCATGGGGTTAACCGCGTGTTCGTTTATTCTACGGGAGTAACAGCTTTACCTAATACAATTGTCAAGAGTGGTGATGAGTGACGTACCAGTCTTTTTAATAGCTTCAAATACTTGATCTTGAGTAGCAGTGGTGGCGTGTACTTGAACCGTTTGCTTTTCCAATGAAATGTCAACCTTATCCACTCCTATTTGGGATTAGATGATGACAATGTCAAAGTACCATCTAATTTGGAAAGAACTCTGTTGACTGCATTAGAACAGCCGGAACATGCCATTGCAACGTTGAAATTGTAAACTTGCTACTCTTATTAGACGAGGATCGTGCTGAGAACCATGCAGTCATTTTGATTTTGAAAAAGTTTTTTTTTTTGATTTCAAAGCAGTCTTATTGTTGTTGCATAAAACTAGACTTGACGCCATCAAAGAATTCGTCATTTGATGCACATTTGTATGCCAATTGTGCTAAAACTGCTGCCATTTTAAAGCACTGTTCATAAGCAACTGGTAAATTTGAATCCTCTCTAAATTGAATTGAGTGAATGCCTGCACCATCCTTTTCATCAGGCTGATAAATGGAATAAACTGTATGTATGCCAGGGATGGTCCATGTTACATTGCCCATGTCTGTACTACCTCTTGTATACTTAAGTTGAGTATCCACATCATCCAAGTGAAATCCCTCTGTTTTCATCAACTGTTCACATTCTAGTGCTAATATAGGGTTGGTCAGGACTTCCTTGTATGGCTCAGATGCTTCAATGGTTACACTACACCCTGAACTGCTTGCAGCACCTTGAAAACATCCAACAAGTTTAGGACCAAGTGTCTCCACTAGTCTTTTTGATGATAGACTTCTTGCATAAAATGTACCTGATGCAAAGGATGGAATAATGTTGGGTGCTTTTCCTCCATCCGTAATGATTCCATGAACCCTATCAGTAGGCAAGAGTTGTTGTCTCATTAATCCAATAGACTGGTATGCAGTGACAAGTGCATCAAGTGCATTGATTCCATCCCAAGGTGATGCAGATGCGTGTGTTGCATGACCATGATAATCCACTTGAAAAGACTGCATGGCAATGTAGGTTGGATGGGCAATACTGACTTTACCACCATGTGCCATCATACAAACATCCAGTCCTTCAAATAGACCTTGTTGCAAGAGTTTGATCTTTCCACCACCGCCTTCTTCTGCAGGTGTGCCAATGATTTTAAGAGTAATGGGGATATTGTAACGCTGAGAGAGGGCACGACACCCAAGTGCAGCTGCAATCCCATTGATGGCATTCAAATCTAGAAATGTAAACAAAGGCCGGAGTTGTTTGTACGGTGACCACATGCATGTCCAAGCTCTGGCAATGCGTCATATTCTGCAATGAACCCAATGACACGTTTTGGAGTGGAATGGTGACTGGTCCATGTTGCTGTAAAGGCAGTATCAAGGCCATGAGATGAAATGACTTGGAATTTCAAATCAGTGAGGTATTCTGTTAGGATTTTGTGTGCATAATGTTCCTCATAAGCAATCTCTGGGTTATTGTAAATGAGTTGGGCAATCTCCACCAATTCCTGCTCATGCAATCCAATGACAGCCTTGATAATGTCCATTTTCTTTTTTCTGCAAATGGTCAATTCGTGTAAAGAAATTCGCCAACAATTAATTGACTGCATTCTCGCGTCAGAATGCGTCCTCACACACTCCAAATCAGTCTCAGATTGCCTAAAACACGATCAACAACACCCACAAGATGACTTGTTACCTGACAAATGTCGTGCTTTACGCAAATCTTACTTTGAGTGCAGGAGATCCCTCCTCGATATGCGTAAACGGTTCCGTGGCAACTCATGACCCTCTCCAATACATCCAAATGTGTATTGTTCAAACTTGTGCTTTAACTGCTTCTCCTGCTGCTGCTGCTGCTTCCTGCTGTTTCATCTCATGTTTACGGTTATGAGAATGCACCACCTTTTTAACAAGGAACTTTTGCATGACTACTGTGATGAGCAGGGACAGTACGACTGCTCCACCAAAGATACCGAGCAAAAGTGGTATGTTGTGAGCCAAATCTGATTGTTTGACGGTGGCTGTGGTGGTGGAGGTTGTTGAAAGTGCTTGGGCTGGTTGTGGAGTGAGCTGAGCAGGTTGTGGAGTGGCCTGAGGGACAGCCGAGGTAGTTGCTGGAGTGGCTGGAGCTTTGGTAGCTGGTGTGGGCGTGGGAACAGATTTGGCTTGTGGTGATCCCAGGATAGCCGAGATGATGGCTACCAGATAGAAAAGCAGGCAGGATTGAAGGTAGAAAAGGCTGGCCATGGACTTGTGATCGACACAATTGTGGTAAATTTGATTAGAAAAAGATTAATTAATTGAAAAAGAGATGGAATTCTTGGGTGGATTGACCTGGAGAGTTGGACTGAGGAGGAGCTGCACTGCACAAGCAGGTGTATGTGGGTTTGCAATGAATAGGGGAGGGGGGGCCTGCAGTAGGATGAATCTACTCCTCAATAAACCATAAACTAACCTTTCAATTTAGTGTTCCTGGTCAACTTGTCCTTTGGCAAAACATTCACCATTCTTGCTCACATCATCATCTAAAGCAGCATTCGCCACAGTTTCACCAATCACAATTCTACTAAAATAAGGCTCAGCCTTAAATTTGCCTTTCAATGCAGGATTTTCCTTGGTCAAATCATTAAACTGTTCTTGTAAAGCATTCCTCATGGTCTGCCAATTCTTTGCATTTGCTTCAAAATAGGCCAACTCAATAAGCTGTTTACCACGTTTAAACGTAATTCTACCCAAGCAACCGAGCGTGTAAATCGTATAGTTGATGTAATGGGATTCAGCAATGGCATCAATCTCGGAACGGGTTATCCCAGCTTTGAGCAAGAGTGCATGTTCCTTTTCAGTAATGATGACGACTTCTGTGCTGTATGTGGGTAGGAGAGGACGAGTAAAGGCTGTTTGTTTGGACTTGGTGAGTTGATTCAGATTTTCAACAGTGTCGCGGGTGATGTTGGGGTAAAGCACTTGGCTGAGGCGGGTTTGAGGAATGACGAGTTTTGCTGCATCTGCGTCAAAATTGGTGATGAGGAGTTTGGGACTGACGGCAAAGGATCTGGAATCTGATGGAGTGAATGGGAGGGCGATGATGTGGGAGATGAAGCAAACAAGGAGGGTGAGGAGGAGGAATTGGCCTGCCATGATGACTTTTTTTTATATCTGATGGGAATTTGTAAAAAAAAGATCTTGAGCTGGATGACACCATTCCCTCAGGTTTATCCACGGGAGCCTGTTTAGTCTTCATCCATGCCCCTTGACTTGCCATAAGCTGAAGGGCTTTGCTGTAACCTCGTGTTACCCTGAAACTCCTTCCACAATCTATTGAATTCAGTAGTAAATGATTTGATGAGTTCTGGTGAATTGGTAATAACAATATTCTCCCTGTTTTCAAATCGAGCTCCCTTTGTCCAATTGTAAGAACCATTGATGAGGATTTGACTGTCTGCAATTGCAAATTTGTTGTGCATGTGAGAAGGACTGTTGTCAAGGCAATAGGGAATTCCTTGATCTTGTCCAAGGCGAATGACATCACTACCACGAGATTCACTCTGTTGGTCATCGGAGATCATGCGAACCTTGACACCACGTTGATGTGCAGCAATGATGGCATTGGCAATGTGGTCATCAGTGATGGTAAAGACACAGACTTCCAAAGTACGTTTGGCGCCATCAATGACACTCTTGAGTTGTTTAAAGCTATCTTCAGATGGGAAAAAGTAAGCATGAGCAAACACGTTGGAGGCGGGTGCAGGCGCTGGCATAGGGGGATTGTAAGGCTGTTGCTGGGGTGGAGGTGCTTGCTGTTGATGATGTTGCTGCTGCTGCTGTTTTTGAGGTGGAGGAGAGCTATGGCCGCCACCTTGAATTGCTAAAACTTGCTCAACGAGCGTCTTGCACCACGCGATAACGTGCGCATCCTTATCAATCGTCATTTCACGCTGAGCAGCGGAGAAAATAGCGTCAATAACCTGGTTGGTTGGAATACTACGCGCATTTTGCACAAATACCTGTGAGAGCTGATTGCCTGCATTTTGGTCCTGAGCAATCAATGAAGCAGAGGCTGAAGTACGCTGCAGGAACTGCTCCATGGGCAAGGACTGTGCCTCTTGGGGATTAGGAAGGCGTTTTGGTGGTTGAGTGAGGAATGGAACGATGCATTGGAGAAGGAAATTATTGGACATTTCTTTTAGTGTGGTTGGATGGAGGCTGGTAGGTGGATCGTGGTGGAGGTTGTAGGGGTGCCCTGATGAGATGTTGGGAAATGGTGCAAAGAGCAGTCACAGAACAGATCTCTAAAAAGATGAAGGAAAAAAGTTTGAATCCAGCACAGGCAGAACGTACAGTGGAATCTTGTCATGTGTTCATGGTTGGTAGATAGGAAACAGAGGAAAAAGGAATTGGAAAAGGTAACAGTTTAGTGGATGAGAGGTTGATGACGATTAGCATCGAGATGAACGCAAAAAGAAACGCGATGAACTTCTTGGACGCCACAGCACATTTAACCAACTCCAGCGAGAACTGGTAGACCTGAATCAACTTGAAGAACAGGACAAGTTAAAGGGACCACTTATTCAACGAAAAGCACACGTGGAAGCACAAATCAAACGAGCAAAAGAACTGAATCCAACATTGGGATACACAGCACCACCCAATCAAGTACATTTGGAGCCTCAGATGAAGGAAGCAGATGTGTTTATACCACCCGATCCCACACGTTCAGTTTATTATCATCCTGTATTTAATCCATATGGTGTGCCACCTCCTGGAATGCCTTATATGGAACATCCAGTTGCTGTGTTTCCACCAAATGGAGTGACGCGTCCACCTCCGCCACCCAAGAGACAAGTGGAGTCCTCTAGTGATGATGAGGGATTACCAGCATTACCACCAGGCACACCACCAAGCAAACGTAAAAAGGTGGCTCCTCCTCCTCCACCACCACCTAAACCAGTAGTGGAACGACGCGTTAGGCGTGAGCAAGTGGATCCATTATTGCCTCGACCCTTGTATGAGGAGGAGCAGGCACAGCAACGGCTCAAGATTCAGGAACAACAACAGGCATCCGCAATCATTGAAGCTGCACCTGTATCCTATCAACAACCTGTGGTCACTGAATTAGCACCAACTACCAACAATCAACTAGCCGAACCAGGTGTTGTGGCTTCTGCTGCTCCATTCAGACGTGACTTTTTAGCGGAATCCACCAAATTCATTCCACTTGCAGTACGGAAAAAGATGCAGCAGCAACATACCACTGCTCCTGTCACTACCTCATCCACTGTCGTCTCAGCACCCACCCCCGTCACAGCACCCGCACCGCCTACAACCACAGTACCTCGTCCATCAGGACTCTCGATGCTCATCAATGCTGCTCCAGATTCTGATGATGAAGATTAACAACCTCCCACTTTATTCCTTTGGCTTTTCAGCATAAGCAACCTTACCATGCTCACTGATAATACAAACATGATCCAAATCCCTAAAATACTCATTGTAATCCAACGCATACCCAATCACAAATTCATCAGGAATAGCAAATCCAACATAATCAGGCACATACCCATTGGAAAGTGGTGTCTTTTTCAACAATAAAGATGCGACCCTAACAGACGCAGGTTCAAATTGCTTCAAGAAATCCAACAAGGACACCATAGTCTTGCCCGTATCAATAATATCTTCCACAATCAACAAATTCTTACCACCAAGATCCTTTAATTCTTCAGAAGTCAAAGAGATCTTGATATCGCCCGTAGATGACATGTTGTGGTAGGATTTGACTTTGATGAAATCGAGGGAGAGAGGGACGGAACGACCAAGACGCGTATTCAACTTTTTGATTTCATTGACCAAGTCTGCAAAGAACTGGTGACCTCCTTTAAGGACGCAGAGGCAGACGAGGGGACCTTGGGAGTCTTGGACGATTAATTTGGCGAGTTTTTCAATACGGTCGAGGATCATGCCGTGAGGGATGAGGATTGAGGCTACATCTTTTTCATAATGTTGGGGAATGACAAAGTGGTCGATGGAATAGTTGAAGAGCTCAGGAGTGACGTCTACCCATTGTGAAGGATCCATTGTGTTGATGATGAGATTTTCTGAAAAAAGGTGAAAATTCAGACAGAGGTACACAAGTCTATTCAGAACGCAAGCATTGACCACATTGAGCTGCTTGCACTTTGCTATCAAGGGTTGCTAGTACACCATAATACAATCTACAGATCCCTTGAAACCGTACGTGAATGTCTGCGTGAGGACAGGCATTCCTTATACTTTCTACGTGCTTGTCAAACCATTCTGGCAGATATCCAAAGGCCATAGCACCAGTGTCAATGTTCATGTGCTTTAAATGTGGTCTCTTGATTCTCACGATTGCATGGACCAAGGTGTCTACTGATGCTCCTCTTTTTGGTAGCACACAATTGACCAACTGCAGTAATGGTGCATGTTCTATAAACTGAATGGCTGTGTTTTCATTCCATCCCACAGACCCCAGGTCCACAAACCTGAGTTTAGGCCATGCAAGTGATGCTAATCCTTGTGCCATCTCTGATGTAATGCAATCTCCCTTCACCACGAGACTCTCAAGTGCCTCAAACTCATGAGCGGATGTTGGCTGACTCGCTGTCCTTGTAAACAACTTGCCATGCAGTACCAGGTGCTTGAGATGCTTAAACTTGGCCAATACTTCAAACATGACCCACATGTCAAATCGCAATTTGCCAGCATAACTATCCAACTCTGTCAACTCCAGCACTTGCAACCTACTGCACACGGCTGTCAATTTGACCAACGAAGCATAAAAGTGAGACTGCAGCAACGCTGTTACAAACGCAATGTCCACTGATACCCGTTCAAATGCCTGCAAATTAGCCATGACCTTCAGCCTCTTTAAATGTACTAATCTGGCCTGAATCACCCGTACAAAGCAACACTTCTTCTTATCATCAAACAAATACCGAAAATTCACCTGCTGTAACTGAGGTTGAACTGTCAATATGGGCTGTACATTGATCCATTTCATCCAATTGGATGAATTCTGTGTATCAAAGGACAATAATCGATACTTGCTAATGCGTCCAGCAAGCCGCTCAATCACCTTATTACCACCCATTTTAAATGAAAAGTCACCAGAGAGCGTGAGATGCTGGACGTGAGGAAGTCGCTCAAGTATCTGCTCAAATAAATCCTGTGCTTGTACATATTCAAAGGGAGTAAAATCTTCAATAATCATGTCAAGTGTGCGGACGTGCCTGATGTGATCGAGTAACCTGTAAATGTCAGCCACGTGATGTATCCCAACAAGACTCTTCTTGAGACCTGTGGTCTTGACGTCTAATTTGACGGATATTTGAATTTGCTTGATGACTTGAGGTGATCGTGGAAGCGTGAGAGGGTGTAGGCGTGATCCATGGTTGAAATGATGAAGCAAACGGAGCATACTTTGAGCAAATTGAAGGGAGGTGTGGATATGGACTTGTTGCCAATGGTAATCGAGGGCTGCTTGACGCCAGTTTTTACAGACGAGTCCGCATTGTAGTGCATATTCACGGTTGGCAAGACAGGAAAGAATGTGATAAATTATTTCGTAGGGGAGACTAGCTGGCATTGATGAGAGAGATGAAAAAAAATTTGGAGAGCAAAGTGGAGCGTTCCAGCTTCTGGTGGAGTAAAAAGGGTCATGTGATTTTTACGCAGACATCATACGGAACTCCTCACTCCCAAAACAAGATGCGCTACATTTTACTCCTCTTTATAGGGATAATCTTCCATACTGTTTACATTTTTAGCATCTTTGACATTTACTTCACCTCACCTCTCGTCCATGGAATGCAGCCACACAAGATCCCTTTGGATCCACCTGCCAAACGATTGATCCTCATCAGTGCAGATGGTTTGCGTGCAGACAAACTATTTGAAATGGAGGGTGGTCAGACGCGTGCACCGTTCCTCCGATCCATTATCCAAACACAGGGCTCTTGGGGCATCTCTCATACGCGTGTTCCCACGGAATCCAGACCAGGGCATGTGGCATTCATTGCAGGGTTTTATGAGGACGTGAGTGCAGTTACAAAGGGTTGGAAGATGAATCCAGTGGACTTTGACTCGTTGTTCAATCAAACCAAACACACATTTGCATTTGGAAGTGAAGATATTGTGGAAATGTTTAGCAAGAGCATCAGTGGTAATGCTGTAATGCATACAAAGGTGTATCCAGTGGAGAAGGACGATTATCAGTCTGATGCAGTAGAGTTGGATAGGTGGACGTTTAATCGATTTGATACCTTGTTGGAGGAAGCCAGTAGAAACAGCACATTGAACCAATTGCTCAAGGAAGACAAAGTCATCATCTTTTTGTATTTGGCTGGGTTGGACACTAATGGCCATGCTCACAAACCCTACTCCAAAGAGTACTATGACAACATTCGGTTTGTGGATGCTGGACTGAGGCGTGCCATGGATCAAATTGAAGATTTTTATGGGCATGATGGCAAAACTACCTATTTGATGACCTCTGACCATGGTATGAACAACAGAGGTGCTCATGGTGACGGAGATCCCACCAACACGGAAACGCCTTTGGTGGCATGGGGTGCAGGTATCACACGGCCAGAATATCAAGATCATGCAGAATACGAACGGCAGAATGAATGGCATTTGGAGCACTTGAAGCAAATGGACGTGCACCAAGCAGACATCACACCCTTGGCAGCCACATTGATCGGCATCAACATTCCCGTGAATTCTGTTGGTATGATTCCACAAGATTACTTGTCCAAGGATCTTGGTGAAGAGTTCAAGGCTCATGCCATGTTGACAAATGCAAAACAAGTGGCTGAACAATATCATGTCAAATTGGAAGAAAAGAAGAGGCAAGAGATTTTGTTTCGACCTTATCCTCCATTTGAGCACAAAACGCCTCAAGACATCATTGCAGAGATTGAACATTTGATCAAAGGAGGCGAGTACATGGAAGCACAAAGGTCAAGCAAGCACCTCATCACCACTTGTTTGGAGGGTCTGCGGTACTTTCAAACGTACGATTGGCTCTTTTTACGCTCGATTGTGACGGCTGGTTATGTTGGATGGATGGTCTATGCACTTGCCTTTATCCTAGAAGCCTATGTGTTGGACTTGCGTGCCTTGCCTCAAAGTGAAAAGGATGCTGTCTCGTGGCGCATCCCATCGTGGTTGGTACACACCATCACAGCACTACTGACAACCTTCTTTTTTGGTGTATTCCTTATTCAATCCTCTCCCTTGTTGTATTACCTCTACCTAACCTTCCCACTTTACTTTTGGAACAGTAATGTACGACGTCTACACGTCTTTCAAGCCGTTCTGCAACAAGTTCAAGGAAGTGGTGGTGTATTTGGTGCCTTGGCTGCTATTGGTGGCATCGTTGCATTCATGGAATTGTTGGTTTATTCTTACTTTGATCGCAAAGCCCTCTTACTTGGATGTGTGATCTTGGCTGCATGGCCACTTGTCATGGATAGTGCATTCATCACCAAGAATCGCATGTTGGTCCTACTATGGTCTGCATCTTGTTTGCTGAATGGCATATTCCCTCTTCTTCCACTTGAAAAGCAAGATAACATTCCCTTGTTGATCCTTGCAGCACTAGTCATCCTTGCCACTGCTTATTTTATGGTAAAGCGTCCTGCTTCCTCCATCATTCAAGTGGATCCATCCTTTCGCAAGACAGTCACTATTCAATCCATCATTATTGGTCTTGTCATTTGTTTGGTGGTGGACACCATTCGTCAACTCAAACTCAAACAAGGCTTACCTTTACCTCACCAAGTGCTTGGCTGGTTACTTTTGTTCATCTCGTTTGCCTATCCACTCTTTTATGGTCTCCATGCCAATCAATTTGACCAGCATCGCCTCACCATCATTTACTTGGCCTTTGCACCCTTTTCCATCCTCCTAAGTGTCTCGTACGAAGCTCTCTTTTACGCCTGCTTCTCCGTCAACCTCTACTTGTGGATGCTACTTGAACGTCAACTCTATGCCACTCAAGTCCTCAGTACCCTACAACCACAATCCAACCAGCGTTTCCGACCACTTGCCATGCGTGATGTCCGTATTGCCCTCTGTTTCCTCTTCTACATCAACTACGCCTTCTTTGGTACAGGAAACATTGCTAGCATCAGTAGTTTCTCTTTGGATTCCGTCTTTAGATTAGTGACTGTCTATCGCCCCTTCCTCATGGCCTTTATCCTCATCATCAAGATCCTCGTACCCTTCTTTATCCTCTCTGCAGTTTTTGCTGCACTCAATCTCTCCCTCTCCCTCCCTCCATTCAGTCTCTTTCTCATTGCAGCATGTACCACAGACATTGGAACCCTCAACTTCTTTTACATGGTACGTGATGAAGGCAGTTGGTTGGAAATCGGTACTAGCATCAGTCACTTTTCCATTGCAAGTCTCTTTGTGCTCCTTTCCATACTCCTCTACATCCTTGGTGACATTATGATGCGCAATGTCCTCCTTGGTACCATTCCAAACAAAAGAAAATCATGAATATTTGTTGACACTTTGTTGATTGTTTTCTACCTCCACCACCATGTCCGAGATTCCTCTTGTGGTACCCTCACACTCTCCACCATATTGCCCACAGACCTCCACTCATCCACTCGTTTCTCTAATGCTTCAAACTTCTCCCTCTCATCCTGCAGCATTTCCCTCAAATGCTGTACATCACTCCGTAACTCATCCAATGATCTATCCACATACTCTTTCCTCTTTTGTCCTGATATCCTACTCCGATTCTGCTCATAAACAACAATACTAGCAGCCACGGAAAATATAAAAAACTCTCCAATAAAGTTGGCTGTGGCTTCAACTGCTTTCGTATCATTAAGTGGACGTATCTGTTCCTTTTTGTATCCCAAGTAGTTCATTTTAAGGCTCATTTCAGCATGATGGTAAAACTAAAGAGTATAAGCAAGGATGGGATAAACTCCTACTTGTGCGAGATTGATGCAGAGTGATTTGAACCGTGGATGTCGTTTAGCCTGTGATTTGATTTGATTAGCAACTAGACCAATTAAACGCGATGGCAATCTACGTGCATGGTTTTGCAATGGTTCTGACTACGAGGAATCCTAATTTAAGCGCTGACATGAAATTAATTCCTAATTGAAATGTTTAAACGATGCAGTGTCAAAACATTTGCTCAGCTTCGTTCATCAGATCGTAAAAAGCTGATTGCACAATCAGGTGGAAATGGGGATGCATTTCCTGCTAGCATGCAGGGTGGTAAGGCACTTTGTAAAGAGGGTGAACGCGTCAAAGTGTTTGTTGGTGAAAAGGATCCTGTGTGGTTCAGTGTAGAGATGGATGGTGTGGAACACGTTGTGCCTACTGGTAAGTGGTGGATATGGTGGATTGATTTGTTTGTAGTGTATACGATGTGGAAGTATCCTGCAGCGTTGCCTGTTGTGTTCATTCCAATTGCAGCACTTGACAATGTATTGAATGGTGCAGGTAGGGGGAGTGAACTGGTTGTTTATTGATGCGACTAGATGTCATGGTGCCTGGGATTAACGCAGTAAGACAGGATGAGGGATTTGATGCACTCAAGGCTGGTGCTTGGGTGGCTGTTGCTGCTAGAGAGGCTCCTTTTGCTGTTGCTGTGGGTAGAATGGCACTGGATGGTCGTCGGATCCATTTAGAGAATCACGGAAAGGGTGTGCTTGTGGCACACATGTACCAGGATGCCTTGTGGGCCATGGGAAGCAAAACGCATTTACCAGAAGAGCAGGCAACCACAGAATCCAGTGAACCAGTGGAGGTGACTACCACAGCACCACTAATTGAAAAGGAAGCTTTGCCTGTGGAAGAGGTGGATGCACAACTCGTTGGTGCTTTGCTGCAAGCACTCAAGACCAAAGTGGATCCTACCACCATGCCCATGGCCATTTCTTCCTTTTACACAGCGCACATTCTTCCCTGCAGACTTGCTAAATCCGACGTGGATGTCAAGAGATCTTCGTGGAAAAAGACGCTTAAATTCTTTCAAGCCATGGAAAAGAATGGATACTTGAAACTCAAAAAAGTACAGCAAGACACTATTGTGTTTAGTGTCAATGTGCAACATCCTCATGTCAAAGGACATCAAGAGTACACCACATTGCATGATAAAGCTGAAAGGGCCAAGGAAATCGCACAAGAAGCCAATGCAGTCTCAGTGGCGACCATTGATGTACATGACTTGTATCGTCCCAACATCAAATTCTCTGATCTCTTTCAACAGTCTCAAAAGGACATCAAGGCACTTTACACTGCTGCAGAGATCAAATCCGTCCTCAATGCCTACATTGCAACCAATAACCTCGTCGACCCAACCGACCCTAAATCCATACGTTTGGATGCCACGCTGTTCCACAATCTCCTCACCAAGGAAGACAGACAGCGTAATCCAAGTACTATTGGTCGTCCTGAAGCCCTTAAACGGTTCATTGATCTCATGCATCCCATGTACTCTATCCTTTTACCAGGTGATAGAGAACCAACTGTCCGCAAAGGCAAGATCAAGCCAATTGAAGTGAAGGTGGAGACGCGTCGTGGAAGGAAACAAGTTACCTGCATTAGTAATCTGGAACTATTCGGACTTGCCATTGATATCATGACCACTGAACTAGCTAATTTGTGTGCAGGAAGTACAAGTGTTGGTGAAACGTTACTCAAGACGCCGCTGGTGATGATTCAAGGTGATCACGCGAAACGAGTGGTAGAGTACCTCCTCACCAAAGGCATCAGAAGGGATCATGTGGTCCTGGTTAAAAAGTAGTAGTCACAAACCTTTTAAAAGAAATAATGTTGAAATTCCTCCGAGCACTACAAACACGTCCAATTGCACTACGACGCGTCTCATTCCACACGGGTAATCATGCGCGTCGCGTTTAATTCATCCCACTAGCATACCCACGGTTCAAAGAGCACGATCACCTCCTTAGCTGCTGATTCTCCACTTAGACTCAAAATAACCTTCATCACACCTCAAGAAGAATCCATCACATGTACAGCACAGGAAGGAGATTCACTCCTTGACATTGCACATGAGAATGACGTGGAATTAGAAGGTGCTTGCGAATCTTCACTCGCTTGTTCAACTTGTCATGTTATTCTTGACCCAACAACTTATGATGCCCTTCCTGAGCCAAGTGATGAAGAGAATGATATGCTGGATTTAGCATTTGGATTAACTGAAACGTCTAGATTGGGATGTCAAGTGATTATGAGTGAAGAATTGGATGGGATAAAGGTGAGGATACCGTCAGCGACTCGGAACATGGCAGTGGATGGTGAGTGTATTTGAGTAGAATGTATTGATGGAATTGTGTAGGGTTCAAGCCAAAGCCTCATTGATGGGGGCGGATTTATTACCAGTCTGAATCGTCGAATGAACTTGACTCTGCATAGTTATTACCAAAATCCCATTGTTGAGGTGCTTCCAGTGCTTCAGTTACTTCGTAGTAATTCAAGTGTTCTGGTGGATAGTCCCATTGTCCTGTTGACGGCTGTCCCCATTCAGGCATCTCTTCCAGAGTATTGACTGCTTCGTAATTGTCCCATTCATCCTCCTCTTGCCATGAGCTTCCATCCCAATTCAGCATGACCTGTTGTAAAGGTTGTTCCCAGGCAGCCACTTGATCATCTTCCCACTGTTCCAAATCAGATTCTATCCACTGGCCCACTTGAACGCCTGCTTCTTCCAGGTCAATGACATGCGGATAAGCTTCGAGCCTCACCCCTAGCTCCTCTGAAGATTCAGATGACGCCGTTTCATCCTCCATATCATCTGGCTCACTCCCTGTTATCCACGTTTCTGCCTCACTCTCACTTTCATCCGTCATGGCATCCATTTGAAATAATCTAAAGTTGGCTATCCTCAACTCTGGCACAATATCCACATCCCCCTCCTCCTCTTGCTCACTATCCATAACATCAAGCAACTCATCATCATCATCACCAACATACTCAACATCCCAATGTACTCTGTCCACCCTACCCAAATCATGTACCCTATTCAAGCCAGCCGTCATTCTCTCATGCAATCCTCTCAGCATGTCCACTACATGATTATCTGGCTGTTCATTCCTATTTGTATGAAACTTGTTCTTCCATTCAGCTGGTTTATGTTGTTGATCCTCACGACAAGTGGGGCATTTGATTCCACAACCTGAATTGAATGCACTACCGATGCAACCGAGGTGGAACATGTGACCGCAGGATAATCTGGCAATTGCATGTGATTGGAGAATGACATTTTCGTAGCATACATGGCATTCGATATCATCTGAATCTGTGTATTCGTGTTGGCGTTTTAATTGTGAAATGGACATGAAAGAAGAAGTTTACACAAGGTTACAGAGGCACAAGGGATAATGATGATGCGGTGGTGGAATGGATGAAGGGCGAGTGGCGTGTGTATATGCAAGGTAAAAGTGATCCCTCTAAGGTTCTCCCACAAGTTCAGTTAGGGACAACCCTTTTCCCTTTATAATGGCCTCATTCCCCTTTCTTGTATACTTTGGGAAACTTTTCATAACAGAGAAGATTAGCATGGTCCCTGCGCAAGGATGACACGTATAATCTTGAGTGGATACGCCTACGGGCGAGTTTTTTTTGGAGGGGGGAGGGATGAATAGCTTTTATGCAAGCAATTTTAAGCTTGAAAGCGCCAAAGCCAGCTTGGTACTAATTTTGCAGTCTCTGGAAGCACAACATCCTTAGTCTTTCCTTCCACCACAAACCACGTGCATGGATCGTTCATGGCTGCCCCAAAGGCCGAGTTCATTTGTTCATAATCAATCTTTCCACTCACCAAATCAGGAACAGTTACGCCAGTATCCTTCAGTGTCCCTGTTGCATAATTCCTCCAGTTACAGCCCTTGCCATATCCAATCATGAAAAAGGCAGCGTCTGGATGAATACCTTCAGCTGCATTCTCACCACCTGCTAAAAAGAAGGATTGAATGGCAGTTGGTTTGCTTTTAGGAAGACGCGAGGTGATACGATCAAAGAGAGATTGAGCTTGAGTAGAGGAAAGCGTGTTGAATGCGTAGGCGTTGGTACTGTGGTTTGGTTTGGCAAGGTTGCAAGTGTACCTGGATTCAGCATCATTCTTGTTGTGATAGCATTTGCTTCCAATTGGATCTTGGAGTTGTTTAACGGCTTTATCAGCGAGGGCGTTGAGCTGCTGTTCTGTAAGCGCTTCTAAAGGTACTGGACCAGCTGGGATGGTTTTGGGGAGGGCGAATGTGGTGGTAGCAAGAGCAACGGTGAGGAGGAGAGAGATGGCGCGCATGACAATGTGAAATGTCCCTGACAAACTCGGATGAGAAAAGAGATTTTGGTAATGTGGAAGAAAACAGCTTTTATTCAAGTATTTGAGCTTGAAAGCGCCATAGCCTGCTTGACACTCATTTGCAAGTACTTTAAGGAAGGTTCCATATCCCTCTTGGCACTGCTTTAGAATAAGGAGGATACTCTGCATTCTTGGTTGTTCCTCCCACGGCAAACCACGTGCATGCGTCCTTAAAGGAAGCCTTCAAGGCAGATTCAAGCGCCTTGGTATCAACCTTTTCGTAAATAATATCAAATACAGTCACAGTAGCATCCTTTAGAGTTCCTGTTGCAAAATTCCTCCAACTGCAACCCTTGCCATATCCAATCATGTACAAGGCGGCGTCTGGTTGAATGTCTTCAGCTCCGTTCACGCCACCTGCTAAAAACAAGGATAGAAGAGCAGTAGGCTTGTTCTTGGGAAGACGAGCAGCGACGAGGTCAAAGAGGGACTGAGCTTGAGTAGAGGAAAGCGTGTTGAGTGCGGAGGGCGTAGCGCCACGCTTTGTTTCGCCAAGGTTACAAGTGTATCTTGCCTCAGCATCTCTCTTGTGGTGATAACATTTGCTACCAGCAGGATCTTGGAGTTGTTTGACTGCTTTATCAGCGAGGGCGTTGAGTTGTTGGTTTGTGAGTGTTTCTACAGGTACCTGACCTGATGGAGCAGCGGCAGCGGCAAGAATAAGGGTGAAGAGGAGGGAGATGATGCGCATAGTGTAGGGTGATTGTCACTGGTGGAAAAAGATGAAAAAGATTTTGGTGGCACAGTAGCCAGACTTTAACCATTCCAGTTTATCCAATCCTGTTTAGAACTCCATGGCAAGCTTGGCATTCATAGGAACCTTGGCATCATTGCTAACCCCTTGAATTGTAAACCAGATGCATTTATCCGCCATGGCCTGACGGTTGAATGGTCCAATTTGCTCAAGTTGGACCTTACGATCTTTTAAATCTTGCACTGTCACGCCATTGCTCAAATGTGTTCCCTCTGCGTAATTTCTCCAACTGCATCCCTTACCATATCCAATAAAGTAAAAGGCAGCGTTTGGATGCATGTCTTCAACTGCAACACCATCAGGTTTCATAAAGTAGGATTGAATGGCAGTTGGCTGATCCTTGGGGAGTCGAGTGGTGATACGATCAAAGAGTGACTGGACCTGAGGAGTGGTAAGCGTATTGAACGCGTAGGCTCTCTTTTGATTTGGTTTGTTGTAATTGCAGTAAGTTCTAGGGCCTGTGCTAAACTGAGTGGCATAGCAGCCACTGCCAACAGGGTCCTGGAGTTGCTGGACAGCTTTGGCAGCGAGTTCATCTAATTGCTGTTCAGTGAGTGATTGTAATGGCACTGGGCCGGATGGGAAATTGGGTGCTGCAAAGGTAGTGGTGGCAGCAGCGAGAACGACGGTGAGGAGAAGGGAAAAGGCGTGCATGTTGTAAGGGGGATTGTCTCTGACAAAAACTGATGATGAGAAAAGAATTGGGTGGCAAGTCTCTTACTTTTCAATCATTCCTTCATTCAACAGGCTTAAAACTCCATAGCAACCTTGGCAGTCATGGGAGCCTTGCCTGACCCTTGAACTGCAAACCATGTGCACTTGTCTTTCATTGCTTGATCACTGAATGACCGAATTTGCTCCATAGTAACCTTACCATCCTTCACTTCTTGCAATGTCGCACCATTGTCCTTTAATGTTCCAGTCGCGTAGTTTCTCCAGCTACAACCTTTCCCATATCCAATAAAGTAAAAGCGAGCATTGGGATGAATATTTTCAACTGCAATACCATCAGGTTTCATAAAGTAAGACCGAATAGCAGTTGGTTCCGTCTTGGGAAGTTGAGTGGTGATACGGTCAAAGAGGGACTGAACTTGTGCAGTGGTAAGCGTGTTGAACGCGTAGGCTCTCTTTTGATTTGGTTTGTTGTAGTTACAGTAAGGTCTGGGGCCAGTAGTGAATTGAGTAGTGTAGCAGCCACTACCAACAGGATCCTGGAGTTGTTTAGCTGCTTTGGTTGCGAGTTGGTCCAATTGTTGATCAGCAAGCGTTTCCACTGGCACTGGGCCTGAAGGGAACGTGGGTACTGCAAGTGCAGTAGCAGCGAGAGCAACAGAGATGAGGAGTGAGAAGGCGTGCATGGTGTGATTAAAATTGTCACAGACAAAAACTAGTAAAGTGAAAAAAAGATTTTTTTGGGGACCACAGCACGTTTTCAGCAAAAAAATCCTCCGAGGAACCCTCTGGCTTAAAACTCCATGGCGAGCTTGGCAGTCATGGGAACCATGCCATCCTTGGTATCTCCTTCAACCACAAACCAGGTACACTTGTCCTTCATTGCCTGTTTGCTGAATGAGCTAAATTCTTCAAATTTGACTTTACCATCCTTCAAATCCTGCAATACCACGCCATTATCCTTGAAGGATCCAGTTGCAAAGTTCCTCCAATCGCATCCTTTACCGTATCCAATAAAGTAAAAGCGAGCACCACGGTGAATACCTTCAACTGGGACACCGTTAGGCTTGAAAAAGTAGGATTGAATAGCAGTTGGCTGGTCCTTTGGAAGGCGAGCAGTGATGCGGTCGAATAGTGAGTGGATTTGAGCATCAGCAAGAGTGTTGAACGCGTATGGGTTGATGAATGGACTTGGTTTGTTGTAATTGCAGTATGGACGAGGACCACTGCCAAACTGAGTGGTATAACAGCCACTACCAACGGGGTCTTGGAGTTGTTGAACGGCCTTGTTGGCAAGAACGTCTAATTCTTGATTGGTGAGAATTTGAAGTGGTGCTGGACCAGAAGGGAAAGCGGGTGCTGCAAAAGCAGTGGCAGCGAGAGCGATGGTGACGAGGAGGGAGAAGGCGTGCATAGTGTAAGGGTGATTGTCTCTGACAAAATTGTATGTGATGAAAAAACGATTTTGAGCTAATGGCCTGTTTCTAGCCCAAATCCTCCGTATATTGTGCCCTTCTGCTTAGAACTCTGTGGCAAACTTGGCCTTTTTAGGGACCATGGACTCTTTGGTAGGTCCTTGAATGACAAACCATGTACATTTACCCTTCATGACATCATGGTTGGCCTGTTCAATTTGTTCATACTTGACTTTGCCATCCAATAAATCTTGTACAGTCACGCCATTGTCCTTGAAGGATCCAGTAGCATAATTTCTCCAATTGCAGCCCTTGCCATATCCAATGAAATAAAAGAAAGCATTTTCGTGAATACCTTCAACAGAGATGGATTCAGGCTTGTAAAAGTAGGACTTGATGGTAGCCTTTTCGCCCTTGGGAAGACGAGTTTTGATGCGGTCAAACAAGGATTGGACTTGAGGGGTAGCAAGCGTATTGAACGCATAGGCCATCTGACCGCTTGGTTTGTGGTAGTTGCAGTATGGACGTGGCCCAGATTGAAAATCCATATCGAAGCAGTTGATGGGGTTGAGGAGTTGTCCTGTGGCCTTGGTAGCAAGTTCATCTAATTGTTCAGTGGTGAGCGTTTGCAATGGCGCTGGGCCAGCTGGGATAGTCTGAGTTCCAAAAAGGATGGTGGAGGGAGCTGCAAGTGTGCTAGCAGCAAGGGCGAGGACGGAGAGGAGGGAAAAGGCGTGCATGGTGTATAGAGTGTTTTTGAAAATGTATTGATGGGGTGGGGTGATTGTCTCTGACAAAAATCGGCTGGGAAAAAAGTTTTTCTGGACAAGCTTGGGACCAACTTGGCATTCATGGGAACCATAAACTCCTTGGGGACGAGTGAAATTCCCTCAGGCACTGGGTCAGCTGAATCAGTTGGTGCTGCAAAGGTGATGGTGGCGAGTGCAAGGAAGGAGAGAAAGGCGTGCATGGTGAGATTGTCTCTGAACTTGCCATAAAAAGGTTCTCAAGCACAACCTTGTCCCAGATATTGATGAAAAGGTAAAGATTTAATCGAGTATCAGCCACTTCGCAACTTTTCAAATTTTCGTGCCAATACTTCATCCTCTTCTTTGATGGCTTGTTCAGCATTCAATGAGGATCTGGATCTCGTACCAGCACCAGTAACCAACGTCTCCAAAGATGGATAGACTCCAAGTGGCGTTTCTTCAATCTTGGGAAGTGGATGGAAGGGAACATGATAAGCGAATGCATCAGCTGAAGTACCTTGAGCACTCGTGTTGAACTTTGTAGCAAGTTTCACCAAAACCTTCATATCAACTTCTTGTTGTTCATAAAAGAAATCACGAAGTGCATCCACACTCTTGATTTCAAAGAGTCGGTTACGGTTCAGCACAAGGAATGCCACGGTGAAAAAGTAAAGGAAACGAGGTTGACGAGAGAAGCAATTGTCCCAAAGACGCAACCAATCTTCACGTACAAGTGTCTCGGAAAAGAGGGAACGAAGAGGGGTCCAAGCGTACAAGACAACATCTGCTCCGATACGACTGAAATGTGCACTTAATTCAGGATCAAATGTGGTGAGTAAATTGTCAATTGCTGAGAGCGTGTGGGTTGGAGGGTTAGGAAAGGATGTCCACCAGTCCTGGAACCAATTGGTAATCATGGTAACCACGATTTCAAAACATTGAAGTGGTTCAGCTTGGAACAATTTGATAAAGGGAAAGAACAAGTAGGGCAAGTAATCCATCTCACCCAATTTAGGGCTCCAATGTGCCACGCTGGACATGGTGCGTTCCATGGCATGTCGGAGTTCAGGGTTTTGGAGTTTGATGTTCTTGCGGAGGATTTCAAGGCAAGGATGATCACCCATTCTGTTGTAGGATTCATAGACCACATGGTTTTCAGGTAACTTCAAAAGGAATTTCCAAATAACGAGGCGATAATCTGCAGGGAATCCATTCTTCTTTTTCACAAACTTTTCAAGACTTTTGTAAATGAGTGCCACATCAGCTTCCCTGAGGTTATTGAGATCCAAATCATTCAACATGGGAGCCACAGTCAAAGTTGAACCTGTAGAAGACATGCTGTAATCACTGGCACGAGAAGAAGGACGTTCCATGGATTGCCGAGGCTTGATTGGATCCTGAATCAATTGGTGACCAACATAGGGAAAGGCAGTGATGGGTTGACGACTTTCACTAATACTGGTCGATTTACTGCGTTGCAAGGTATCTGCAACACGACTGTTTGAGCCAATGCTAGTACGAGAGTAGATGGCTCCAATACTGGTGTGACGTTCAATACCAGGTACTTGAATGCTGGACTGACTTGGCTGTCTACGTGGATGACCAGCGTTGAAGGTGGCACTGCGTCTCTTTGTGTTTGAGGATGCAGTTGACATGCGATGCTGTGATGGCGTTTGTTGCTGTTGTCTATCCATGCCAAAAGATGTACGACTTGGACTAGGAGGAACGCTTGTCTTTCCACCACTTGTCCTTCTACCACCACCACCACCACCACCACTTCCCACACTACTCACAGATGGACTACGGCGTGATCTAAACGACATGCTTCTCCTCACTTCTCTTCTATCAGCAGGAGAATCCCTTGCAGTAGGAAGCACGCTGGGCGTATGTTCATGCACAATCAACTCATGAATAGACCAAAGTGTCACGGTTGAAGGTGAATCCACTGGATGCACAGCGAGTACCTTTCCATCAGCAGATACACTACAACTTCTAACAGGATTCAAATTGGCAATAGGCTTGATGAATCCAGACGACGTATCCATAAAGAGCAAGTCGCCCAAAGCTGTTAAAACAACAACCATCATGGACTCACCAATAAACTCAATCTCCAAGATACCCTTCAACAACAAGGGATCTTCCAATTCACGAATAATGTACCTATTGCCAACATCCCAAACTTGCACAGTTGTCCATCCACCAGTCACCAATACACTACTGTCCCTTGAAATGGCAAAACACGTAATGCCCATAGGAACAGCACCAGCATCCACAGTCTCTGAATCAATGCGCCACAAGGAAGTCAAGGTTTCTGCATCCCAAACCACCAACGAATCATCCTGAAAGGCACTAATGATCAATTCACCACTTGGAGAAAATGCACTGTGGTGGAATTGTGGACTGGATGTACTTCCCATGGTCAACAACTTGCTCCATTCATCAGAATCCCACAAAATGGTTTCCGAATCAGACGTTGTAAGTACACGAGATATAAATGGATGGACAGAAATATGTCTAATAGTGTTTTTGTGATGATCAGAGAGTTTTGCAATGAGTTTAAGGGTATCTACCGAGGTTAATGTGGTCAATGTACCGCTTACCAATATTATAACAATAAATGGAACGATCAGAACAAGCAACAATCACCTCATTGGGACGGAGAACACCCAGCGCAACTGCCGTCCCTGCAATACCGATTTTAGCAACCATATCAAAGCTAATGACGCGTCATGATTTATGGGGAGGAGGATGGGTGGGTGTACCGAGCGTTATCCAAGTCGTAAACGTACACATGGCCACGTTGATCGACTGAAGTGAGACCTGGATAGCCTTGAATGGTTGTGGAATTGAAACTTCCGTTTGGATCGTCAGATTGTGGAATGATTGAGGATCGAAAGGACATGCAACCGAATTTGGCAGCACGAGTAATGTCTTTGGGATCAGGAGAGGCTGCATCCACGATACTGAGGAGGGGATGTGGGCTAAGGATTGATCAAAAGGCAAAGATGAGGACGATCGTACCCAGATGCACCATCATTTACAGTATAGGAAGCAGGAAGTGCAATGTTCTTGATTGATGAGGTTGATTTTGACCAGAGTGGTCCGGTTTTAGCATCAGCAACAAAGGTGAAATTTGCTACCATTATGGAAAAACGAGATCACAAAGAGTTTTCCAAGGAGCATGTCCCCTTTTTTATAGTCCTACCACTGAGGAGGGTTCGAGCACTCTTCTACTTGTTGAATCCGAATCCCTTCTTCTTGCCAACTGTAGAGGAAGTCTGCATCATGCGAGCCTGGTCAAGTCGTCTCTTCTTTTCCTCCAATTCCAATCTCTGTCTTTCCAAGGCTTCCTTCATGTCCCTGTGCTTGGAATACAACTCTTCCTCACTCTGTTTTAACTTTGTCTCCTTTTCCTGAACCTTTTGGTGGAACACCATTCTCATTTCAGCCTCCATCTTTTGCATCTTGGCTTCATGGAGTCGCTTCTCTTCTTCCATCTTGGCAATTGGGTTGACTTCTTGGAAGACGGTTGGATCTTGCACGACGCCCATAGTGACCAACTTTTCACTACGGTAATTTTCATAGAGCACGTCCATGGTATGTTGCTTCAAATCCTCCATGTGGGTGCGAATGAGCATTTGACGAAGACTGGTAAAGTCACAATGCTCCTCATTGTCCACTTCAATCACGCCCCAAGGGTACTTGCGACCTCTGACAAGGCGACCATCAGTCGTGCTCACTTGGGTACTGGATCCAACCACTGCAAATGGATATCTGGACACAATCTTGTTGTTCAATTCTTGAATTTCCACATCATCATCATCATAAATAGGTGGTTGGAAGACTTGAATGCGTTGAGCTTCAATATCAGCCATGATACGTTGCTTGAACCCCTCGATCTCCTCTTCTGTCATGGTATCAGACTTTGCAATCACTGGAATCAAATTGACACGAGTGTGCAATTTACGCATAAACTCAATGTCCAATGGCTTGAGTGCATGGCCTGTAGGTGCAACAAAATAAAGGCAGGCATGGACACGATTATCCACCATTCTGGAACGGTTCACACGGTTTTCTTGTTCAAGGTAAGCGTCAAAACGTGCTTCAATGTTCTCAAGAATGGGTTTCCAACTGTCTTCATTGTTGACATAATCACCAAAGCCAGGAGTATCAACCACGGTCAACTTGAGCTTTACACCGTTTTCTTGGATATCAGCACTGATGGACTGGATTTCTACAGTCTTTGGAGTTTCTGTGGTGGGGTCAAGGTGTTGTTTTTCAGGATAAAGGTTGATGTTGAAGAGAGTGTTGACCAACGTGGACTTGCCCATACCAGATTCACCTAGAGCAAGTGAGAGGGGGGAGGGGTGAAGGAAAGAGTAGAATTACCGACAACCATGAGGGTGAATTGAAAGCCTTTACGAACAGACTTGCGATGAACTTGATTAGGCAGATTAGCAAAGCCCACGTAGCCCTGCAATTTCTTTTTTACGACATTAATGGAGGATGGGATCTAGACACAGATGAGGTTGAGGGTGATGAGCTGTACTCTGCCGTTGATCTCTGTCATTTTTTTTGGAGGGGAATTAATTGTGGAGGTGGGTCGGTTCCGGACAACGGTTCGAATCTCCCACTCAAAAAAATATACAATTCAATGGGTTTATTTGGCAAGAAAAAGGAAGCTGCTCCAGCTATTGACGTGTCTTCTCTCCCTGTAATTACTGCTGCTGATCTCAGTGCTCATAACAAGCGCAACGATTGTTGGTTGGCCATTAGTGGCATCGTGTACAATGTGACATCTTGGATGGACGATCATCCTGGAGGTGATGATATTCTATTAGAACATGGTGGTAAGGACTGTACAGAAGATTTTGAGGATATTGGTCATTCCAAGGATGCAAAGAGGCAAATGGCAAAGTATGCAGTCGGTCGTTTCTAAAAATATACTGGTGTGTTTATTCAGAGTCGTAAATGACTGTGACATCCCCTTGAGCCTTGACGTTCATGAAAACAGTGACGCCAATGACGTTCTTGGAGTGATCTTGCTTTACAGTACGGCCATTACGCTCCACTTGAAGTCTTTCCACTTTGGTATTGCCAAAAAGTTCAGAGGAACGAGGAGGGTTGGTGGGAGCACAGAGGTTGCTAGTCTTGTTGTTGCCGCATTGGCCTTCAGCATTCCTTCCCCATGTGAGCACATCACTACCAACAGCAAGGTCTGGAGTGGCTCGCATGGTAGTCAATGTTGAACTGAATGTGGTGGGAGGAACCACAGGTGGAAGGGAGGAGAGGATAGCAGCTGCATGCGTGCGTCCAAGCGTTAGAGGAGTTGGACGAATACCAACAGATTTGCCATAAGCTTCAGAATACTCTCGAAGATTGGAGAGACGCTTCACGATAACAGGTAATCCACGCATGTGTGTCCATGTACCGTTGCCCAATTGACCCCATTGACCCATACCACAACCCCAGACTTCCCATTTACCACGACGATCATCAATGTCTTCACGTTCCACTACAAAGGCGGAATTGTTACCACCTGCAACAATTTCCCTCAAGGTAGCACTAGTAAATTCCCGTGAACCATTCACCTTGATGGGCGTACTTTCCGTCTCCCTCCAATTCCCATCAAACTCACTTTGAGCCAACTGACCCCAGCCATTCCAACCCCATCCAAATGCCTCGCCATCCTCTGTCAACATGAGTGAATGACGGGAACCACTAGCAATTTGCTTTGCCTTGTAATCACTCTTGATGGATTCTGGACGTGCAACTGGATGGAATTCCATTTGATAAAATACTGATGCATCGGTTAAAGGTAAGGAAATGGCTGCTGCGTTGGTGGCATTGTTTGGATTCTTGGGAATTAAATGTTCAGGTACCACAATGGTATCTGTATGTCCCAGCCCAAGTTGTCCAAATCGATTACCAGCAGCGTCAGTAGCGCTCGTATAAACCTTACCAGATGAAGAGAGTGCAACAACATGGTGATCACCTGAATCAATGGACACAATTTCCTCATTTTCATCCATAAAAGGGATAAACATGAGTTGAGCTGCCCCTGTTCCCTTGTAACTTTTACCAGATCCAAAAGGCCACCATCCCCACAACCATCCAGCACTTGCCTTGGTGTTTTTCCTGAATTGACCAGACATGGAAGGTGCGGCAGTAGCATCCTTTTCTTGTTGTTCCAAGGAAGCAGCCATCACAATGACTTGACCATCTTCACGAAGAGCATACACTTTGTTTTCACTGAGAGTAACGCGTTTAAGGTGATGACCATCAAGAGTAACCACAGGTGCTGCACAATCTGGTGCATATCCACTCCCCCATTGGTACAAGTTCCCATGGGAGTCAATGGCAGCAGCATGACGTTCAGCAAAGGCAATGTCCTTCAAGACGCGTCCATCCAGGCCTTTGATGGGACGAGGGTGGCGGACAGTCTCTTGATCTGCTTGATCAGGTGCAACGAGACCAAATTTGTTGCTACCACAGGCGAGGACACGAGGACGATCACTCCATGTATAAGCCATGGATTCATCGGAAATGGGTGAATCAAGGCCATCTTCTTCAAAAGGTTTGGTTTCTGGTGGTGAATCGGCTGATGCGACTCGTTGATTAGAAAGAAGCAAAGCAGTTCCTGTAGTAAGAAGACCGCCGATTGCTAATTTAGGGATATTGATACTGCGTTTAGATGCTAAAGTGGAATAGGATGAAAAAAGTTGTGTGGGGCGAGTTCGAAATGCCATTTTGATCTGTAGGAAAAAGGTGAAAAGGGGCTGGGACTGTGATTTTATTGCTGAACATTGCTGTGGAGCATGCGGAGCGGTTTGGAGGCAATAGAGGATCACCGTGGTTGCTTGAGCCCCACTCCACGGTAGAGAGGTACGCTGTTTCCCCTTTCAAAGATCTCTGCAAATGGTAACATGGTCTTGAGACATTCAATATCCACTGAACTCTGCTTGATGATAGACCCAATCTCAACTCTGGTCACTTTTGGCCGTATCTGCACAAACAATGCCCGACGAATCTTCTTCAGCGAAACACCCTCCAGTTCCCTGTTTGTTAATATCAGTGATTTCATCTGTGGTGAATTGTGAAAGAGTGTAATCCGATCCAAAATAGGCCACTCACTCACATTGGTTTGCAGAGATAGCCAATGGTAACTTGCCAACGTTCTTGCTAGTCTAGCGAATGATATTGCTGAATATCCAGTTTGAAGGAGAGTAAGCAATTCCAGTGAATGGAAGCACAGATTTTGAGCTGGAGGTGGTGAAATGATATCAAATTCAGCATCAAACATTCTGTAACTCTTCAACCGCTTGAGGCGTGCCAATGATGCCAAGAAGGGCCAAATGTCCACTAAAGCATTTTGAGGGGATGAGCTTCCAAATCCATTGCTCAGGTGCTCTAACCGTGGGCATGCAGTAACAAATTGGTCAAAGGCTTGTTGAAATCGAAGATGGAAAGTGGTGCTGTGGTAATCGGCATTAATAGCATCATGATAAAATGAGAACTCTGTGAGATCAGACAATCCTGCCTTGGTGACAATCATCAAAATGTCGACAGTTTCGTCACCATAAGTGCGAGGCAGGTCAAGTTGTCGCAATCTTGAATGAGAGTTGAGGAATCGCTCAAGAAGATCCCAATTTTTCCGATGAGGAGTCCCACTCATATTAAACGTTCTGATTGGATATCTGGAGAGATCCTTTTCGAGAGTGAGTGAGGGGAGAGTATAATCATGAAAACGTTCTTCAATCGAGACACTTTGAATGTGAGGGAGACGGTTGAGCACGTTGATGACCATACGTTCATAATCCAAATTGGGATTATCTTGGTAGAGTGAGGAAATTGCAACTAAACGAAATGCTGACCAGCTTCGGCATGCGTTCAACCAAAGAGTAAATACGCTCAAAGTCAATGACAGGTGGCTGTAGCTCATCATCAGTGTCAAAGCCACTTTCAATAATATGTTGGGGCTCAATAGCAAGGCTTTTGACACGTTGGAGTTGGACGTCTGGCAAATGGAGCAAGTAATCGCAGAGCTTCATCACATTATCCTGATCAAGATCCAATTTGACATCTCTCCAGTAGATGTGCATGGCCAAATGACGCCACTCCCTGCAGACCAAGAGTAATGCCAGGTATAGCCTGTTGTCTTGGCAATCCTTTTGCGTTTGCAGTGCATTTCTGAGAATCTGATTGATAATTTCTGAAGGGATCATAAGGTGCACCTCAGACAACGTTTCCCGTTTGTCTTTCCAAGTACTGAGAATGTATATTTCAAGAATATCCCTTTTAGGACCCAAACTCTATGGCCACCACTTCCCATTCATGTTCTGCTCAGACACACACGTTCAATCTTCCTCAACGTTTTCATCAGCCATTGCTTGCCGCGCTTCCATTGCCAAGAGAAAGCTATCAACACACGTCCTTGGCTCTTTTCCTACTTCATAGTGCGTTTCTATACCATTATCATAAACTTTAATGTGTGCACATGGAAACGAAGCCCTGAGGCGCTCAACACCTGATGAATTCTTGAGAACTTTGTAATTAATAACCAAGAAAGTCACATTTGGATGGACTTTGGCAAACAAGGCCTGACGCATGGTTTTCAAACGAACGTGATCATTTGAATAGGACTGCAAATTCAGTTGCGTTATAAGTGGTGAATTGTCCAAGAGAGCTATTTGCGCCACTATTGGCCAACTACTCAAACCACTTCGAAAATAATGCACGGATGGCCATTTCATGGTCGCTAGTTGCATGTAATGCTGTAAATGTGCAGGACACGATGCCCAATAACCAAGATACCTCACATTAGGGAAACAGAGTGGCTGAGGAGGAGGAGGCGACTGCAGGACAAAGTCCTCACCTATGGCACCAAATTCCTTGAGGTAGGTGAGACATGAGAGTGCTGAAAAGAAAGGCCAAAAGTCAATCTTGAGTCTGAATTCAGCACATTTGTTTGTGTTCAAGAACAATGCTTCCAACTTGGGATAAGTGATGACAAATTGCTCAAACGCCTCGTGAAAGTGTTGTTGGTCGATAGAGAGATCCAGGTGATTGCATGAATCCACACTATTAAGCACAAGTTCCACGAGGCAAGGCAGGTTGGCTTCTGCAATGACAATCAAGAGTTCGACCGATTCTTGAGGTGATTGATATAATAGATTGAGTTCTTTTAGTTCTGGCTGCAGGGCAAGGAAATTCTCCAACAAGTGCCAATCGTCCTGCTTGATGACAAATCTTGATTTGAAGGACGTGATGCGAAATGCAGAATAATCAGCAAGCATGGAATAGGAAGGG